>JASCZI010151250.1:24022-35089 GCA_036250425.1 Stylosanthes scabra
AAAGGACCGGTACTGGTGTATTTTATTTTTTAGAAAATTGAACCAGTACCGGTCCGAACCGGTATTGAAAATAGCCCAATATCGGTCCGGACCGATACTGCTAAGATTTTATTTTGGTAAATATCCCCAGAAATGTATATTTTGGTAAAAAACGAAGTTTTTTTATTTATTTAAAATTTTTTTTCACATATTGATTTAATAGATTTTTTTTTATTAGAATACCCTCGTTTCAAAACTTATTATGAGAATGCCCTCGTTTTGAAACTATTTACGGAGTTTCCCCTGTTTTGCCAAGGTGGCAGCTGGTTTGTTTTTGCCGCTGCTGAATGGGAGACGCTAAAGCGTTGGCCGCCATCCACGTGGAAGCGTGAAGCGCCTTCAATGCAAAAGGCGCCAACATCAAAAGCGCAATCACGAAGAAAACCATTGTGCAGAAGGCGCCTCTCGTGTAAATTACGGCAGACGCAAAAGCGCCTCATCCAACATGGCATGCCAAACTTTCATTCAATAATGGTACCTGTTTAAAGTAAACTTGGAACCAATTTTGAGCTTCATAATAATAAATAAACAAGAAGACATAACCTATGTAACAACGAAATTATGATATGTTCAAAATTAAAAAGCCCTAACAAAAACAAAATTATAGTAAGGGGCACAAGTTTAATCAAATATATTAATGATTGCTACTTATATGTATATACGTGAATATTTTATAATAATTAATATAAATATATATGATATTGGATAATTTAATCAAATATATTAAATTATAAATTAATCATTTTTATTTTATATCATTATAATTTATTATATGTAATTTTAAAAAAATGTAAATATTATTATATGATTTTTAAAAAATTGATATACGTAATTTTGAAAAAATATAAATAAATTAAGGATGACATTGTGTGTTATTTAAATTGGCATGTATGATAAGGTTAGAAGAATAGTTTTTGTATGGAGAATAGTTTTTATATGTATTATAGTAGTTAAAACATGTATATAAAATGATGTGTAAATATAAATATATGGATAAAAATTAACAGTAAAATTATTCATTTCTTTTGGAATATAAATTTGATAAAAAAAAACATTAAAACTATTCATTTATTTATATTTTTTAATTTTGAACATATCATATTTTCGTTGTTACATAGGTTCTGTCTTCTTTGTTATTATGAACTTCAAAATTGGTTCCAAGTTTACTTTAAACAGGTACCATTATTAAATGAGTTTGGCATGCCACGTTGGATGGGGCGCTTTTGCGTCTGCCGTAATCTACATGAGAGGCGCCTTCTGTAAAATGGTTTTCTTCATGATTGCGCTTTTGGTGTTGGCGTCTTTTGCATTGAAGGCGCTTCATGCTTCCACGCCTCCACGTGGATGGCGCCCAACGCTTTAGCGCCTCCCAGTCAGCAACGGCAAAAACAAACCAGCTGCCACCTTGGCAAAACAGGAGCAACTCTGTAAATAGTTTCAAAATGAGGACATTCTCGTAATAAGTTTTGAAAACGAGGGTATTCTAATAAAAAAGCCGATTTAATAATAATAAACTTAAAAGGACCTGACATTCACAAAAGATTTAGCCGCAATTTTTTTATTGCTTTGTAGTATTTTTACAGTTTTATGGTGATAATCCAACTGCCATCTATAATAACGTTACTAAATGATCATTTTTCACAATCTCTGAAACAACAACGTCGCAAAATATAAAATACGATGGCAATAATACCAGTTGAAAACAAGATAGTTTAAGACTCGTGAATCGCACTCTTTCATGGTAAACCTAAAAGTTCTTGTGAGAAATTCAAATCCAGAATAAAGAGATAGTCCAAACTCCCATGTTTTCCAATCTATCAAGTCAACTCAACATTCAATACATATAGTACTTCTAATTATATATATATAGAAATTTATATAATATGCAAGTTTTGCATTATTTTAAATGATTTAAATTAAATTATTGATATTTTTATTAAGATGACTTATTAAATTGTGATTTATATTTTATCTATTATTTATAAAGAAATATTTTATTAACCGTAAAAATTAAAGTTATCATTTTTAATTAATTAGATTTAAATTACATAAAATATTATTTTATTATTTAAATTTTCTTTTATTATAAATTTTAACTAAGTTGGAATCTAAGTTAAAAATATTAAATAAATAAAAATACATTTTGCGACAATTTAGTCATCAATTGTCACTATATTCTTGTCATTTATTTATTTTGCGGCGGTTCGTACATCAACTGCTGTTAAATTTATCTAATTTTTTAGCGAATCTTTGAAACTGCCATTAAACATGATAAATCGTTGGAAAAAACTGCCAAAAATATTCATTTAGTTGCGACTTATTCAACCACCGATAATATGTCATCCTAATTTGTTGAATTTGTTGTACTCATTGTATTGATAAATTGTGTTTATTATATGTACACTTATTCATAAATCTGCATTTGGAATTTAGAGTTCAGAATGAATTTCCAAATGGAGACTTGCAAAAAATAGCAAATAAAAAAGGAGGGTACATGGTTACTTTGGTGTTGAATTAGATTGTAAGAAATAACATCTCTACTGTTAAGGTTAGATTCAAACATTAAGAGTATGTCTATCTTAATCTAGAAATCCAACTCCTGGTAATGTAATACCTTTGTGACTTCAGCTTTTGTCTTCTCAATTTATTTGGGTGAAGAATAAAGTAACTTTCTAAAAAGAAAAAAAAAAAATAAAGTACTTACATATTGAATTATTGATTGCCAAATATGATCTTTAAGATTCTGTTGTTTTCAGGACAGTGTATACCTACCTACCATTTCTTTGGCATATTATATTATTTTACCCCAAACCGCATTTTATAACTTTTTTTAAAGGAATAATTTTAATATTTTTGAAAAGAAAATGTACATGGATATCATTTTTAGATGGGTAAATATTCCTATAAAAATTCAATACATAGAATACATAATGGGTAGGAATGAATAAGAAATTATGTGAGACCATTACTTTTTTAAAAAATATATATATATAAATCATCATCAAGTAACTTTGAGTATGTATACTGTACAGTGTATATGCATTGAAAATATATGCGTATTGGCCTTTTAAATTAGCCATCAGCCATGAGCCTGAATGTTTTCTCTTTTAACTTTTTTCTAATTTTAAATTTTGAATTTATAATTTAGAATTTATGAACGCTGATCTGATAGAATAGATTATCGATAATGTAAAAAGAAAATTTTGAGAAGAAAAATTAGATTTTTTTTTTAGAAATATAACCCTTTTGAAATTAATTTTCTAAATGTCACAATTTTGCCAAGGTGACAACTAATTTACTATTTTAATTTTAATTATAGTTACTTAAAAATTCAAAAAAAAGTGGAAAAGTCGATAAAAAAAAAAAAAGTGGCCCTATATATCTTAAACGGATGAAATATTGTTTTCCTGGTGAAAGTGAAAAAATAATTTTAACACTAAAAGAATGTTACTCTACTAATATTGATTAATAAAATGTTAATCCCTTCTGCAAATTCCAAAACATATTATTGTGTACCCGTTCGCCAGTCTTTTTATGGGAGTTCCATTTCCACCTCGACAGTTTCGCCAGTTTCTTTCTGGGAGTTTCGTCTCTACCTCAGCAATTTCGCCAGTCTCTTTTTGGGAGTTCCTTCTCCACCTTGGCAGTTTCTCCAGTTCTTTTGTGGAAGTTTCGTCTCCATCTCGGCAGTTTCGCTAGTTCTTTTGTGGAAATTTCATCTCCATCTCAACAGTTTCGCCAACCTCTTTATGAGAGTTCCATCTCTACCTCGTTATGGCAATTTCGCCAATCTCTCCATGACAGTTTTGTCTGCACTTGTTCCAACAGTTCTGTCTGCACCTAGTTCTAGTAGTTCCATCTGCATTCTTCCGACAGTTTCGCCAATCTCTTTGCGCGCGTGACAGTTCAGCCTGCATCTTGTTCTGGCAGTTTCGTCTGCAATCCGTTTCGGCAGTTCCGTCTGCACCTTGTTTTTTGGAAGTTTCATATTCTATTTCGTTTCTAAAATAAGTTTCAAACTCAATTGGCACTTGAGTTTGAGGGGGATGTTAGAATATATTAATATCAATTAAGATATTTATATTTATTAGTATGATGTTATTCATAATTATATAATATTAGGTTATTATTATTATAATTCTCTCTTTATCTATAAATAGGTTATTATATTGTACAATTGCAATATACACATCTCTCATATAATTCTAATATACAAACATTTCTCTCTATTGTGCATTCTCTCTACTTTTCTAACAATCCTATTTATGTCCATATTATTTATGTTATCACAGTGTTTAAAAAGTTTAATTGTAAACATATTTTAACCGAGGACTTATTCCATACTAATGTAAGTAATATACATATAAGTTTTATTAAAAATATGTGAAATTCATATTCCACTTTAATTTTTATGGAATCTCAGGAATAAAATCAGTATTATAAGACTTATATATACACCGAATAAGTTGGATATTAAATAAAATAGCATAAAAAATTATTTAATTTTATTCCTTGTCAGATCACACTTGACAATGTTATTCAGAAGAAAATTTTACAACATCTACTATCAAATTCTACTTTTGAATTTCTCTGCAACACTAAGAAATGCCTCAGCAGAGGAACCACCATTTTCACTGATTGCAGCAGCAGCAGCAGCATCACTAAACTCTTTAATTCTCTTTCTTATTTCCAACCCTTCTTTATTCTCCTCCATGATTCTCATTATAACATTTGCGATCCCCTCTCTTTTGATTATCCCATCTTCATCTTCAGCCTTCTCTGGCATCAGTGCCACTTTAAGCACATCTTTGAGCAACACTGCATTCATACTCTGCTCTGCAAACAGAGGCCATGCAATCATGGGGACACCATACACAACACTCTCTAGAATTGAGTTCCAACCACAGTGAGTCAAGAACCCACCAGTGGAGCCATGAGCAAGAATCTCAACTTGTGGGGCCCATGATGTAACCACCAAGCCTTGTCCTTTGGTTCTGTCCAAAAAACCTGATGGCAAATAATGTAAAGGATCCTCCTTCTGCTCCTTGAGATATGCAGAACCACCAAAGCTGTTAGGAGCTCTCAGAACCCACAAGAACTTGTTTCCACTCAGCTCTAATCCGAATGCAATCTCATTGAGCTGCTCCTGAGAAACTGTTCCACCGCTTCCAAAAGAGATGTACAACACTGATTTTGGTGGTTGATTATCCAGCCATGTCAGACACTCTAATCTGTTTACCTGAGTTAGAATTCATCATAATCTCTATAGTCAGATATGTTAAATACAAAATATACTTAAAACAATATAACATTTTAAAGATTACACCAAATTTGTAATTACGTTCTTACCGTTAAGAAAACGTTTAAGTTATGCTAAGTAGTGGTATGAGATAGATCATAGATGAAAAAAAATTATAACGATTAGTGTTAATAATGGGATTAAGTACTATTTTGATCACTACGATTTTGATCGAAAATCAAAATCATTCCTAAGATTTTTTTTATTCAAAATTGTCCTGCAACATTTATTTTATATTTTAAAATCATCCCTTCACATCAAAATTCTTTTTAACGAAAAAATTCTCTTTTAAATTATATTATATCCACCACTATTGTTTTCCTTTCCACATCACCATCAAAACGCCACAAATTTTCAAATAACCATAAAAAAAAACTAAATCTTTTAAGATTTGATTCAACAAAATTAAGATTTCAAAAAAACTTTTTTGGAGTTATTATTGGCAGTTATTTGATGTAATTAGATGAATAATTTTGTCTTTAAAAAAAAAATTGGTTCGTAAGGACAATTTTAACAACTTTTGGGATGATTTTGAACAAAAATATTTTTATGGAGGAGTTTGATTTTCGTCCAAGCTATAGGGACCAAAATAGTATTTAAAAACTATAAGAACTAAAAGAGTAATTTAATTTATTGTAATTATATTCTATCCAAAGAACCTGGTTGGTAGTAGCAGTCTGAATGAGAGGTCCAATAGGGTAAACAAAAGGGCTATTAGCATTATTATTTCTGGTTTTGGCTTGATCTTCTATGGCTTTGATTGCATCAGATTCCAAATCTGTGAAAGTGTTGACTATGACACCATCAACCAGTGAGTACTCCCTGCAAACACCAAGAAATGATTTGTATGCTTGGCTTGATCTTTGATACAGAACCGGTGCTGGAAAATCTTGGACCTGAAATGGCACAGGACAACCTGGAATATGAACACCATTATTACCATTAGTTTCTGTAAACTGATGATGGAATAAGAAGGACTCATCATCATCATCATGTTGTTGTTGTTGTTGTTCATCAAGGTGAGGAAGGTGAAGACAGAATGAGAGAAATGAAGCTCCAGAGGCAAAGAAAACATAGGACAAGAGGTTGAATTCCTTGGCAAGATGAATAACATCTGTGGAGAAAAGGCTGAAGACTATGGAAACAAGGTGGTAGTGATTGGTGGAAGTGAGATTGGTGAGTTGTTGATGGATGAATGGAAGAGATTGCTTCACTGCAAGTTGCATGAGAGTTGCAGGTTGAGGCTTGGCATCAGTGATGTTGAGGTCTTGAGGGTTGACTTGGGGAAGAAGAGTGAAGGTTATGTTTGGTGGGAGAGATTTGGTGTTGAGGATGGAGTTCATGGAAGAAGAAGGAGGACCAAGTGTTGGAATCAGAAGCTTCACATGCAAATTATCTATTTTGTGATGATGAAGGAAGAATGATGTTAAGTTCTTTGCAAACTCAACAAGTGGAATCAAATGGCTTAGTCCAGGGGAAGGAACCATAACAATGCATGGATTTTTCTTCTCCATAATCATGATGATGGTAATAACAATCGAACTGAATAATTTGGTGATGCTGAAGAGTGAAGAGTGAAGGTGGTTTTATAACACGTGATGATGAAGGGAAAAGGAAAGATTTGAATGAATTTTTATTTTCTCTAATTTTGCATTAAAATTGTTAACGGAACTTTAATATGCTATATTCATTACCATTAACCAAAGATTACCATTACCACATAATTTTGTGCTTTTTAATATTTTTTCTGGATTTAATTTTTCCTGGAGTTTTTAATTTGCTGGATATACTCATGTACACCAAAAATAATAATAATAGTTGCGCTCTTAATTTATTAAGACTTTAGTTTTGTTGTTTAATGTCAATTACAGGTCTTGACAGCTAGACGCTATTGACAGCCACATCACATGTCTTCACAACTGTCACATGTGAGTTAGACTAACAGAGGGATAGTAGTGTCAACTTTTCTCAAAAATTGGAAGTATATAGGTATTTCAGCATAGTAAATAGTATTTTTGTCTAATTTTAAATAAATTTGGGATATATTTATCTTTTACCCATTTGTTAATTAGTTTTACTCAAATATATTTGACTATCTTTTAATTTTTCCATGCATCCATAATAAATGTTCTTTTTTTTTTACTATAATAAATGTTTCTTTGTTTTAGTTATTTTTTGAAATTAATATCTTGTTATTAAAAATACTATTATATATTGAAATTTTATAATAAAAATTAATTACAATATAATTAATACGTGCATTTATTACGTATTTATTAAAAAGATTTACATTTTTTTATTAGTAATAACTTTCATATATGTCGTTAAATAAATGCATATTGACTCAATCTTAGAAATTAATTTAGAATATTATTAATTTTTTAATATAATACAGTAATTTAATTTAAAAGAAGAGTTTAATTTTGATGCACTGACGGTATAAAGAATTTTACACAGTCATCCAATAAGATTTATGTATTTATTTGAGTTTAGAATTAGTTGGCCTGAAAATTAATTGTTTTTATGATGTGGTAACATCTCATTGGATGTATGTGTAAAACTTTTTTATGCTGACGATGCATGGAAATTAAATTCTTAAAAGAAATCAAAAGTAGTAAATCTATATATATATAGGAAACTTTTCCAATATGTCCGGAACACCGGTATTATTGTGTTTTTAGCCGTTGATCTTAATCATATATATATATTTTATAATTAAAATAAATTAAGATCAACGACTAAAAGTACAAAAACACCGGTGTTCCGGATACACTTCAAAGCTTCCATTATATATTATAAACAGTAATTGGTGATGTAACCAAAAAAACAGTGATTGGTGTGATCTCTCGTATGGAAATGGAATATATACTTTTCCAAATAATATACAGTAATAATATGACAAATGAACGTAGAAGAACAATCAAAAGGTGATTGTATCAAACTATCAATCAACTTCTCTAATGGATGGTGATCACAGGCTATACAGCTTCCACACACACAAAAATGTTATCTCATTTTATATTTTTAATTAGGAAAATATAGGTAACCAATAATTTTTTAACCAACAAATTAGCCAACAAAAAATAGAACATTCGAAACCATTGTTTATAAAACATCCACAATATAAGTCATAGAACATCCAAAACCTAAAGTAACCTCAGTCAACTTTATATTTTTTTTAGAAACAGAACATCTGAAACCTAAAAACAGAATATCCAAAATCTAAAGAAATAGAACATCCAATTTAAATTGTTGGCTGATGTTGGCTAAAATTTTGTTGGTTATCTAGCATAATTGTTTTAATTATTGTCAGAATAATATTCATGAATAAATATTATATAAAACAAAATAACTTCAAATTGTAATAACCTCTCTAGCGTGATCTAATATTAATTTAATATTAATTAGAATAATAGATTTTCATCTATAAATTAACCATAATTAATCTTGTTTATTTTTATTTTAATTTTTAATTATTTTATCCTTCTATGTTTTAGAATAGAATCTATACGTTTATATGTGTTTACCGTTTTTTTTTGTTTTTCAAACTACCCACGTTTTGAAAATTGTGAACCACAATCAAGGAGCATTAATAGTTATGTAACTGTTTCATTGTTTTTTGAATTTTTTTTTCAATTCCTATACACAAGTCGGTTCAAATTTCAATTACATGTATTCTTTTTCTCGACTTAAATACATATATTATCTTGTTGGATAGAGCACAGAGTAAGCACAGTAACAAGTCCAACTCTATTCCTCAAGCTCTCGTCATTGTTCATTTGAATCAGAATCCCTTTAATTTCAACCAACTTGTTCCCAAACTTCTTAAACACTTCCAAAACATAGACATCAGAAGTCCAAAACTCAGCACTCTAAGTTATGAAAAAAATTATAAGTTGCATATGTATTTTTAATTAATTTTTATTTTCAATTATATTATTTTAGATGTGTTCATAACTTATTTTATGTGTTATTATATTATTTTTGATGTGTCTATCTAAATTAATCATGTTCAAAAATATTTTGTATTATTTCAATCAATTAAACACATCTAAAATAATATATTAAACATATATCGTTCTATAAACACATCCAAAAATTATTGAGAGTTATCTTTTTTTGAAGTAATGAGACCCTATTAGTCTGATTAATTGAATGCATATGTTTTTACATTTCTTTTATAAAGTTTGATTATTGTAATTTGTATAAATTATTTATAAGTTTATGTTCACTATTTTTTTCTATTTTAATTTTAAATTTATGAATATGTTATGTTTTTAAATTTTGAATTTAATTAGCATTATCTTTTTATTAATTATCAATATGTTAATTGAAAAAGTTGAGATTTCTGTTTTAAAATTTGAAATTAATTTAGAATAAATTATGGTTGTTAGTTTAAAATGGGAAAAAAATTTTAAAAAAGAAACAAAATATCTAAATTGATGTGTTTTTTGTTATATTTAAGATATGTTATAATATAGGAAACAGTATACCTCAAAAAGTGAGGTATACCTTATTTTTTTACTGTTTAACCGTTAATCTTTATCAGATATTAATTTTATAATTAAAATTAATTAAGATTAATAGCAAAAAAGTGATAAAATATGATATATCTCATTTTTTAAAGTATACAAAAAAAATTTATAATATATGGATGAATTATGAAAAACTTTTATGCACAAGTAGTCCTACTGAATTAGAATTCATGTGGAGTATCTCGTCTCGTCTTAATAATGTCGCAAGAAAAGAAAGCTAGAAATACATGCAAGATAGGGTGACCACTAACCACTGCTTATGAACAACATCACTAAAAAGATAAAAAGTAACCCAACTTTATTTCAACCTCCTCAATTTATTTAATATTTAATACTATAATATATAACTTGTTACCCTCGTGGCAAGGTGTTGAAGATTTAAAAATTATAGTAACGATAATTAATGGTATTTGATTTGATGGGGTCATTACTTGAATCACTGTCACACATGGTCACATCCCGTTGCTTTAACATAACATATGGCCAACATAGCTAGAGAAAAGCGAATTATGCTTCATAAATCAAACTGCTTGTTTGGCATTTTGTCCATCTAGTAATAATTATTTGAAGACTGTTATATATATATATATATATACTGTTATTATTATTAATTAATTTCGCAGTTGGCTTCCAAATCATCTTTGCTATCATTATTACTGATGGTATCCAATTCCTAGGCCCAAAAGAATAGGCCTTTCATTGGGCTATTTTTGTAAAATCATCTCAACAAATGGCTCAGAAAGGTAGTTAGCCCACTCAACCCATATGTAGGCAACACGTCCGACCTGTATAGGACAAATCGGGTATCACCGACTTGCGGTGCAGACGAGCTCATAATGGGCAGAGTATTGGGCTCAAGACATTGGCAGGCTTGGGGGCACCCTGGACCAGCTTATTAGGAAGAGCCGATTTGACCCAGCCGGAGATCCGACCCGACGTGCCCTCCACGAAAGGGATGTGGCACTTTCTCTCCTTTTGCAACAGCATGGGAGACGTGCTCCCATGCACTACTCCGAAATCCCAGGACGTGCACTTCCCCACCATCAGCAATACAGGTACACTCGTGCCTATAAATATCCCATGGGCACACAGGTTTGAACACACTGAACACAATACTTCTATTATACTTAAACTCTGTTTACACCCTGTCTGACTTGAGCATCGGAGTGTTTTGCAGGTTCTCCCCCCCCCCCC
>JASCZI010151250.1:43032-58480 GCA_036250425.1 Stylosanthes scabra
AAAAGAAAAACGACACGACGAGCCATACAACAAAGAACGAAGACCCTGCTGAGCTCGGGAAGGTACGATCAGTACCAACTCGGAGCAACGACCTCTACCCCAAAACAAAAACACTAAATAGCAATGGCAACAGTTATATATGCATACAAAAATAATAATATAATACTATTACACAGAAATCGAAGCGACAGATCGCCTCATCTCCTCCTTCCACTCCTCTGCTTCAAAGAGGAAGAGGAAGCGATCCATCTTCCATGATCCACCATCAACAGATGCATTCACAATAATCTATCCACTACTTGGGACTAGGACAGCAGTCAAGAAGCCTAGAAACTAGCAAAACGAGTAAAAGAGAAGCGATGAACAATACCTAGAATGGAAGACGTGACTGGCTGTGAAAATGAAGAAGGAACCGGAGCTCTCGTCAACAATGGAAGAGAATGAGGGCTTCCAACAGCAGCACGAAATAGGAAAGCTCAAACTTGTGACTCAAAAACGGCACGGCAAGGGAAGGCGGTAGCAGCAGCAACGACGGGGGCAAGGAGTTGAAGGAAACAGTAATGGTGAGAATAGGTGGTGTCAGAGATGAAGACAAAGAGAAACACTAGGAGTGGGAGAGTGGAGCCCAAAGAGGCTATTTATACATGACGGAACGTGAGGGCACATCCGTAAAAACTCCCTAAAATGAAAGGCCTCATTAAATGCTCTTTTTCCCTCTCTCATGGATTTGAAATTCGAAATTCGAAATTTAATTCAAATTAAATACGAAGAGTTACGAAGAATGAAGCGGCGAAGAGCTCGGAGATGCGTTCCGTGAACAACACGGATCGTACTAGTCGGTACTCGGTTACGCGGAATACGTCCGCCAACGGCCACAACTCCGCGTAGGGGCAGTGTTCGTACCCAATTCCTAGGCCCAAAAGAATAGGCCCCCGTTGGGCCGTTTTTGTAAAACCATCTCAACAAATGGCTCAGAAAGGTAGTTAGCCCACTTAGCCCATAAGTAGGCAACAAGTCCAACCTGTATAGAACAAGTCGGGTATCACCGACTTGCGGTGCAGACGAGCTCATAATGGGCAGAGTATTGGGCTCAAGACATTGGCAGGCTTGGGGGCACCCTGGACCAGCTTATTAGGAAGAGCCGATCCGACCCAGCCGGAGGCCCGACCCGACGTGCCCTCCACGAAAGGGATGTGGCACGTTCTCTCCTTTTGCAACAGCATGGGAGACGTGCTCCAATGCACTACTCCGAAATCCCAGGACGTGCACTTCCCCACCATCAACAATACAGGTACACTCGTGCCTATAAATACCCCATGGATATACAGGTTTGAACACACTGAACACAATACTTCTACTATACTTAAACTCTGTTTACACCCTGTCTGACTTGAGCGTCGGAGTGTTTTGCAGGTTCTCCCCCCCGCCTGTTCCATTGAAGATTCAGCAATTGGATTCACAGCAACAGCCCACGCTTGGACTGGATTGAGCTTATTCGGTTCTGCATTCAACCCAGAACACTTACTATAATATATTAATGTATAATTTTTATTTAATTATGATTGTTTTTCGCACATACCCCAATGGCTGATGCTGGCTTTACCACAATACAAAATTTGAACTCATAAATATCACATGAACGAAAAAGTTGGTTAATTAATAATGATTACTGTTAGACCTTAGTAGACCTCTTTTTTTTTTGGTTAAACAATTGGGGTAAAAGCCCAAGATTACTTAGTAGACCTCTGTTATCATTAAGTGAAGGGGACATGACCCAAAAAGCAAACATATGTGGACAAATACAAATTGTTGTAACAAAGAAACGTCTTGGTTTAGAACAAGAAAAGAACAGCACCAAGAAAAAAAAAAAGGGCAAAGCAAGGTCCAAATAAAATAAAAAATTTCTTATGCATTTTGTTTCTTTTGGGCTTCGGCCCCGTTTTATAAACAAAATAAATAAATAAAAGAGATTTCCAAATTGTCCAAACAAAAAAAAAAAAAGAGATTTCCTTTCGTTGAATCAGCGTCGCCGTCTCCCCGCGTCCTCGCCGTACTCTGCTCGCTTCGACGACTTCGTCCCGTCCCCACCTCGCAACGTCGCCGTCGTCCCGGTCCTCTCCGTCGTCGCATCGTCGCCGTCGTGCCGGTCCTTGCACACGGTACCTGCTTCTTCTTCTTTTAGTTATTTAGGGTTTTATTTATTTATTCATCCATCCATCACATTGTGTTGCTGAAGTGATTTGAGCTTAGTTTACAAATTAGTGAAATTACGATAATGAAATTCAGATTTGAGCCTAATTCTTTTTTACAGATATTGTTGATTCTGCTGATTTTTTACTCTGCATTGTGCTAATTATTCTTTGTTGTTGCTATTGTTGATTCTTGAATGCTATTTTCTTTTGTTTCAAATTTCTTGATTCTGCTGATTTTTTTACTCTGTATTATGCTGATTACTCTGTTTCCTGACGTACACGCCAATACCATGGGGTCCACCGAAGGAGGTGGGACACTCCAATAACAACACAGAGAACTAACACTATCTTTTTCCGCTGCCACCGTCAGATCCGCCGTACTTTGCCTTCAATTTGTTAAAAAACGGTAGAGAAAATCAAAACCAGATATTTTCTCATAAGAATTGCTTGCTGATTTTAAAAAGAAGAAGAAGAAGAAGAAGAAGGTATTATGGCAAGAGCTGAAAGGTTCGTGGAAGCGGATAATGCAGAAGCCATTATTACCAGAATCGAACACAAATCCCGCAAGATCGAAAGCTTACTCAAACAGTACGAATACAAATCTTCCCTATTCTTTTGTTCTTTCCCTCTTGCGTTGAATGAAATGGTTTAAATCATGAAATTTCAGGTATAAACCTGTTGAAGCACTTAAAACTGCTCTCGAAGGCACATATGCCATGACTGGTGATGAGCGTTGCAAGGTATCTTCTTTCTCTCTCTTGCTTCTCATTTTTTTAGGGTTAAAAATTGGTACTTTACTATGATTTGGTTTGTTGAGGAGGCTATTTATGGAATCACAACATATTCTATCTTTCTGATAATGTGATATTTGTGATGAATTGAATGCACACATTTTATTTGGATTGCTGAGGAAGAAGAATAGTGTTCTTCTTTGGAGGTTAGGTGAAGAATAGGATAATAGATGCAGTTCAATTGTTTGATTGATTCATGTTGCTGCCTTCACTGGGTGCAAAATTGACTTTAGTTTTGCAATTGAAGGTTTTTCAATTTGTTAAAATTATTACAACATATTTTTCTTGTTCTTTGGAATTTTCCTTTGGCAGTCTGCACACTGGATTGCGGTACATAGGGCTTTAATGGCTATAAAAGATGTGGATGGGATGCTTTCTTCATTGGATCCTGAGTACTATGATATCCTAATGAAGTGAGTTTTCAATCATTTTCTTCCAATTCATTCTAACATGATGTCAGTGTTACTTTGATTTCTTCTCATTTGTTGAGCATACACAGTTTAATTTTTCTTGGACTATGTCGAATTTCGGCAGTATATATAGTTAGTGATAATTATAGTTTTGTTTCTCCACTTCACCTTAGAAACCAAAGGCACAAGTGTATTTCCATTTTCTTATGTATGCATTGTGCTATTAAAATATGTTGTTCTGGAGTCTGAAATGCTTTGTGCTTGCTTTGTAAACTAACCATCAACCATAACTACAAGTTTACAAATTACAAGGTTGGAAATCCAAACTCAAATGTTAAATCTTCCTTTTTTCCTATGCTCAATATCTTTTGTAATCTTGTTAACCACGAGCTGCATCTTGAGTATTCATATTCCCTCCAAAGATACTCTTAGGAGCAGACATAGTAATACTTAACGGAAACAAAATCAGAATTTACGGCAACATCAATTTTGCCATTGATATAGAATTAATGTAAAATATCTGATAAGAGCAAATTCCCTTTGTTAGATCCCAATCATTCTTGAAAAAGAAAAGAGCTATCACAAACCCATCTGGCCTAAGGAACCTTCTCATGATCAAGATTCCTAGAAGACCTGCTCAACTTCTTTTCTGCGGGTCTCCTTAGTATAATGGCATTGAGCCTTGTTGGCTGTAGCTTATCGCCTTTTCCACATCAACAGGATTCCTGTACAACCCAGCTATATAATTATGGGAAATGGGAAGGCATCACCTCATAGTAGAGAAATAAAAGCATATTGACGTCCAAAGCAATGGACTCTTTAGTCTCCCTCTGCACCCTATTGTTAGTTACTTCTATTCCAATCTTCATTGGGGCTTCCATCTCTCCTTCAACAGCTGCCTTGTGAAACCTAGTAGAACTAGCATACCCCTTTATCATCTTCAGAATGAATCTCCTTTACCTTGTTATACATAAGATAGCCCATTCTCAGCATCCAACCTACTTAAGGACTCAATTCGTATGTCTTAACCCCTTTCATCTCCTTCACATAAAAGTTTTTGTGTGATTTGGACTGTTTGGTTAGCCATCTTAATAGTTTTGGTCGAGGCTTGGGGATGACCAGTTTGATGAATCTGACATGATAGGTTTATAAGTCAATAATCTAGATTAACTAAGAACCTCTTAAGAAACAACTTCCATATAAAATAATCTTTTTCGTTTACTTTCATGAAAAGTGCTTTTCAACCTTTGAAACGGTAAACCAACCAAACAGGCACTTAAGGGGTCCTTATTTACTACAGGTACTTATATAGAGGCTTAGCTACCGGAGATCGCCCCACCTGCGACCAATGTCTTCGGATTCATGAAAAGTTGACAGAGAAAGCAGGACTCGGTTGCATTCTACGCTTCCTGACTGATACTGTAAATACTGTTTGATCTCTGGACTACTTTTTTTCTATGATTTTGTTGTTTTGAGTTCCCTTGTATGCATTTGCAAGACCACAGAATCAATGTAGCATAATTTAGGACGATATATTGATGTTGAATTTTAAACCCATTTGAAATGTTTTTCCTGCAATGTGCCTTGTATCTAAATCTTCAATGCTCTTGAGAAATCTGAAATTTGTGAAACACATTGAACAAGTATTCGAGCTTCTTAACATTAAAAATGCGCATTACTTGAGTACTTATATTTCTTAAACAAAGGTACATACTCTTTTTCTATATGAAACACCTTTTTTATTATTCTATAAAATATCAAGTTGTAACCTTAAGGATGAAACCAAACCTCTGCAGCCTCTTTTGCTTAAAGACTATTATCGTTTATCATCTTGTGTGTAGAGCTAATTCACTAGAATAAGCGAGTGAAATTCGTCATTATACATTGCTTCTTATGACAGAAAAATTTTCATCTTTTATAATAGTTTTCATGAAAGTCAAATTAAAATCTTATTCTTTACTTCACCAATCTATGGTGGCTGTTAATAATTGACACTTCACACTTGGCATAACACAAAGGTAACAATTAAGAAAATGAAGCAAACAGTTTATGATAACATGATTTAGCAAGAAAAAATGAGAACGAACCCGAGGCCATAATAAAATTATAGAGAACACATTGGTCAATGAACATGGATTTGTAATTTGGTAAAAAAAAAAAAAACAAACAAACAAACAAGAATGCAAATGCAACATTTATTTGCTTCATTTCGTTGTTCAAAGTTAACAGTTTGATGCACATGCTCCAAAAAACAATTTAAAAAAAAAAACTGTTAGTAGTGGTAGCCATTGACCTTATTTTGTCAACTCTAGCTAAGTGGAATTATTAGTAACCCACGCTCAAAAAGATAATGAACAATTGAACAGAACCATCTACAGTTTGAGTCCAAGACCCACAATAATATCTGACCCCATCTTCAAGAATGGTGAATTAGAGACCATAATAAAGTATGGGGAATCTGAACAAAAGTTGGACAAAATCATTTGTAATGGAGACCAAAGCCATTTTGGACATGGGATTCCCTTAATTGTCCCCTCAAAATCTGCACAAAATCCCACCTTTCCCTCAGCAAGTGGTATCAAAGAATCTATGAGAAATACCAAAACAGATTCGGATTCTTTTTTCCCTTCATCTTTTCAAGGCTAACCAAAAAAAAAACTTTTTTAAGCATATGGAAGACACAACCTACTTTAGCATGTCCACACTTTACAGATCCTAAGGTTCACTTAAACATGTTATATCTAGCTATAGGGCTTAGCATAATTTAAAATGAGCCTAGACTGAAAATGTTAACCAAAGTCATAAATCTTAAATTAGAAGTCCTTGTAAACCTAGTGTCCCTAATTGCATTAGTTCTTTTATGCATCCATGCCTAGAAAACAGCAATGCCCTTGTCCTCAATCTGAACTTCACAATTATGGCCGGGTAGTCGGGCCCTCAATCGGCCGGCGTTGAATCGACATTGCTCCCCATGGATTGACGGGAATCGGCCGCTGTATGTTAGGGCCCATTTGGTTTTGACTAGCCGAAGCAGGGGCGGATTGCATGGTGGCCGACGAGGAGGAGGATCCGGTGGATGAGACGGCTACACGCTCACATGAAGGGCACATTGTAAGGGTGGTGGGAGGGTTCATGTGCATGTAAAGCTGTGGAGATAACTTCAATGCTCTGAGCTCTTGCACTTCCTTTTGCAACCTCCTATTCTCTTCAGTTAGATTCTCACAGCATCTCTTCAAGTATTCACAATCCACTTCCGTTTGCTTCAACTTGGTCCTGCATTATATAAATTGAACCTAATTCATTCACATCATTTTCTTCTATTACAGAACAATATTTTATCTCACAACATTACGTTGGATGAAGATCTTTTGAAAATGTAAGTATGCACGCTTAGATCAATAAAGTTAAAGTGGACAATAATCCCTTCACATTCTTAATCTAAAGATAAAATCACTTTTTAAGTATTTTTCCACTTGGTTTGTCAGTTTCTCACAATAATGCTCGAGATTCAAGTGAATTGTCTCATCACATGACAAAGGAAAGAACATCTTCAAATTATAAAGATTCCAAATTTTCAAGTATTGACTTGCACCTTCATCATCACAACATTACAACATGTTTGTTACGTTTTTGTGCGTGCGCCTTGGGCCATGCATACACGTGTAGCCACGTGTTTGATATTTAGAAATTATTATATTATATATTAAAAAAAAATAAACTAAGTCCTAAAAAATTTAGGGATAGACTCATTTGATTTTTTTAAATTAACTTATAAACTTATAAGTTAATTATTCTTAGAGAGATCTTTGGCATTTTTATTTTTCTTAAGGATCAATAAGTCTATCGGAAAATTTCTTAAGAACCTCGTTGTTTTAATTTTTTAATAATAAAAAAAAAGAAGAAATAAAATTAATATAGTTTAATTTTTATCAAAAATATAATTTTTTTCTTTTTTGTTTGGGGCGCTGAACTTTTACTAGAACTCTATAGTATCTTTTATTCTCATCATAAAATTAGCAGTTATATTTGTACGCCTAATTTGGTGCCCATAAAAAAGGTGTTGAATCTAATAAGAGTTAAAAAATGGAAAGAATAAAAGTATTAGTTAATAATAACGAGTTAGGACCACCGACTAATATTTAATATTTGCATATTAGAGCCTAAAATTTATACACTAATTCAGAATGTACAAATAACATTTTTCTTATAATATGACTCTCAATTCTCAAATCTGAACTCATCAATTTGGCCAAATATATACCATGTTAATTGGAGTTACCTACTTAGTACTTACTAGTCACTATCTTCATTTCTTTCTCATTTCCACCTTCACTTCTTTTTCATTTCTCTAGTTGAGTTATATATTTGAGTTATATATACACGGAATGAGAAAGGGCAGCCTAAGAATAATAATAACAATAAAAATAAAGTTCAATTTTGATGCAAGTGTCCAAAATTTTACATATATTTAATTATGTCTTTTTATTATGCTGTGTATAAGACAAGTGCTTCAAAAATACAAAATTAAATTCATATAAATACCATTTTATTAGACATAATAATAATAATAATAATAATAATAATAATAATAATGTAGAGATCTCACCTTGCTCTTCTGTTCTGAAACCACACCTCCACCTGTCTGGGCCTCAGATTCAACTGCTTTGCCAATGCTTGCTTTTGTTTCTAAACATAAAACAAAACAAAATAAACACTTCAATTGAATCTCTCCCTTTTTTTTTCTTTTTTCTACTTTTTCATTTAGATAAAGACTTAAATTAGAGGATAAAACCTCTCCAAAAAAAACTAATAAACTAAAAATGCCCCTTAGCCATTACTGAATTTACAGAATTACCACTGCCACTCACCGGGTTCAGAGTGTTGTACTCCTTGAAGGTCTCTTCCAGAACCACCGCTTGTTCCTTCGACAACCGCAGCTTCTTTCTCGAACTCTCCCCATCAGCATCACCACCAATTCCACCGCCTTCTTCTTCGTCGCTGCGAGAATATGACGCCCTCTCAGCTTCGTTCTCGTCATTTCCATTAGGCTCTCTCTGCTTACCGCTAATGCTGGACACCGTGCTGTTCGGCGATGAGACGCCATTGTCATCTTCGCATGTCGTCGCCGCCGAATTGACGTCTATTCCGCGGAGGAAGGACCTCGTCTCAGAGCTCAGATCTGCCAACACGTGAGATGCACATGAGTTAATTAGTGGCAATGTTGTAAATAAAGAAAAATAAAAAATGTTTCAGAACAAAGAAAAAAAAAATGAATGCATACCATGAAAAGGAAACAAGTTGTTGAAGGAAAGCCTATGATTTGGAAATGATTGAGAAGGAGGCTTCTGGATGAGATTGAGCTTCAAAGCTTGTTGCTGCTCATTCTTATTCTTATTGTTATTATCATTATTATCTGTATATAATCCTAAGCTGAGACTCAAACCCAAACTCATTTTCTCATTATTATCTTTTTCATTGGTAGTTGCCATGGCTGAAGAGATTGGGAGAGAAGGGAGGAATAGGTGCACGCTGTGGTGGGAAAAAGTGAAAGGGTTAAGGATTAGATGCCTTTTATATCTACATTGGAGAAGTGTATTATATTTTAGTATTTTTTAAAAAGTTATTTTGAGAAATACTAACCTTTCACACTTTTTATTTAATTAACTCTAATTAAATTACATAAAAATATGTTCATAATAAAAAATAATTTTTTATTAAGATTAGGACAATTTAATTAGACTTAGGTTATAAATAAACTTATATATAGTATCATTCATTATCTTTTATATTATAAACATAAGTTTTTTATTTTGATGTAGAACAAAACAATTTAAATAATTGTATTTTAAGGTGTATTTATATAACTTTTATTAAAATTAAAATAATTTTAATGTATTAAAAGTGCATTATATATTAATTTTAGTTGCAAATATCGTATCCAAAATTGTTTTACATATATATAAAAAATAAATTTTACAAAGTTGTAAAAATAAGATATATTTAAATAAAAAAAAAGTTCTTAAACCATGTTTTTGTGTATAGAGATGGGAAAAAGAGTGAGTGGCAGAATAGGTAATAGGGATAATGATGACCTGTGTCAGAAAGAGACACATTGGTTATTCAATCATGATAATAATTATTGTTAGGGTTAAATGGGTACCTTCCTAGCTATTCCTAAGTCCTAATCGTAGGCTGCTGCTGCTGCTAACCCCATTGAATTTTCATATCCATTTGTATCTCTCTCTTCCCTTCTTTATGTGGCAAATGGCAATAGCTGCCCCTTTTCACCACTCCTTTATTAACAGTGCCTGCTTTTCCATGCTCTTATTCTTTCTTCAAAGTCCAAATCTGGTTACTTTTCTAACCCTACTCCTCTGCTTGGGTTGAGTTTAACTATGTAGTAGTATGCACCACACTTCAACCCATCTTTTCGCTATTCAATGCGTATGCCTTCGAATTACGCCTATACTATATATACGCTACACACCGTAGAGTATTCACAACTATCAAATTAATTTTTGTTAAATAACTTTTTTAATGATAAAATATAATTATTTTAATAATGTGATAATATATAAGTAATATAATTATGTAGGTTTAAAATTTTTGTATACTATATTATGATGCATTAAAAGTTGAAAACTAATTTTTTTATTAAATATAATAAAGATTAATTCATGTTCACTTATAGTAAAAAGAAATTAAATTTTTAAATAAATATATGACAAATGCATTAAGATGTAAATTTATCATTTTTTGTAAAAAAAAATTTAAATAATTTTATCATATAAGAATATGCCTTTAAGACATATAATAAATTATTAGAGTGTAATACTAATATGGTTATTTTTCTATTGAAAAATTTAACTAACAGTTAATATGGTTGAAAAAATTACTTTTAATTACATTAATTATTAATTATTTTAAATACTTTAAATTTTTAATAAATAAGAAAGTGAAAATATTTTTTTTGTTTCAATTGTAGGACAAATTCATTTTATTCAGGTAAATTACTCTAATGTTTGGCATGAAAATTATTAATAGGTATTTTCATACCGATTTAATCATTTTAGACAAAATAATTGATTAGCTCTCCTTGAATTCAGTATTAGTTATTGATTTTTTTTGTTAGCCTGTGTATTTATCTTGTTTGAAAGTTAGCTTGTTTTTAAACTCTATCACAGTATCACTTGCTCTTTAATGACAAAGTCAAAAGGGATTAAATGATATATTTAAAAATTATTTTTCTTTCCCTATCTCTTTTCCAAATTTTTTAGGAAAAAAATCAAGAATCATGCATTTTGTATTGATATTAGCCAATAATTTTTAGAAATTCATAGATTTTATAGGTATCTTTTATAATTTTACATCAGTCAATAAAAATATACTAATTAACTAAGTATTAATTAAGATTGAATTTGGTAAAGCTTTTCGAAGAGGTGTTTGAGTTTATTAAAAGTACAAATATCTTATTTTGTGTTTGGTAAATTAAAAAAACAACATACTTATGCTTGTAGCTTTTAAAAGATGAGGTGCTTTTAAAAGCATCTAAAGAGAAGCTTTTCAAAAATGACTTATATTTATCAAAATTAAAAAATTTAATGTAATCTTATTTATTTATAAATATCCACATTTATTATTACATTTATATTTATTATAGTCATTTTACCAAACATAATTTATCGTTGCTTGTGCTTATTAAAAGATTGTTTTTATTTGATTTTACCAAATACACATATTACGACTTTTAAAAGGCTATTTTTTAAAAGATAATTTTTATAAGCTACTTTCGAAAAATAAAAGCTCTACCCTAAACATGTTCGTGTGTTTATCAATTATATTTATTGTTAGGTGATAAAATTTTGGTTCTCCATCTTTTATGAGAGTTCCAAGATATTGTTGAAAAAAATATTTTTAAAAAATGGAAAAAGTTTTTAAAAAGTATTTTTAGCAGTAATATTTTTAGTACATCTATTTTGATTTGGTTGGACAAATATAATTTAAAAAAGTTTTTTTTATCAAAAATATATTAAAAAAAACTCAAACCCAAGACCAAAACTTCTGTTAATAAAAGAGGATAAATATCATTTAATGTATACTTTATTTAAAAAATTTTAAAAAAAAGTGTTTTACGTTAGTATTTTAGTAAAGTACACATTATGTATGACGATAGATAGATGATAGATTCAAATTTGAGAGGGTGTGTTATTGATTCATATCAGAGTGTTCTGGTGAGTGGTAAGAAAGATACACGGCTTTTTCGGCAGGTTGACTATTGACCAGAGAATTTACGGAACAGAGCTACACGCGTCGGTGATAACCACGCGCTAATAACGAGGTTCATCTCATCATGCATTCCACGCCATCCTCCTTAAACTTAAAGGGTCCCACAATTTGACCTGGCATTTCCAACACGGGACCCATTCCAATTTCCAATTTTCCACCACTAGATTTTCTTTTTAAAACGTATTTATAAATTTAATATAAAACCAAAAAAAGGTTTATACATAATTATGCTTCAAATTTAAAAGAAATTATTATGTAAAAGGTATGTTGACAAAATATAATTGTTATTTATATGAATTTTATAGATTAAATATTCTAGAATAAGTAATTTTATGATATTTAAATTTAAATATATAGAATTAGAATCAATTAGTAAATTTATTAAGGTTAATTGCGGGTGTATATGGATGGATTTGAATTTAGCCCAAAAAAAATTTATGTGAATTGAATAAAAAAAATCAGATTAGATTTGAACTTCTCTTCTCTTCTAACATGTTTTTGGTAAAAAAAAATAGATATACCGATATAATGTTTTTTTAAGAGAAAAACATAATTATCATTTAAAGTAAGTCAAATCATCAATGATTTTACATTGAAAAGAGGAAAATAAATATCATATATGTTGAACTTTGATTTGAGGAGGCGTAACCTTCGATAACTAAGAATTTTAATCGGTAGAAATAACGGTACAACTAAATTCCTACCTTTTGTTTCTTGATGAACACACATATGCGCTGCAACACATTGGAATACAATATCTTTTTCTTCACATAAAAATAAAAAATTCATGAATTTAAAGTTTTAAATAAAATCATGTCCCTATAGTACTTTTCTACTAAATTTAGGGAGATCTGAATTTTTATTCTCATACCAACATTAGCTATAGAGGAAAAATAAACACTATTTAAAAGTGAAAAAACACCACACAAAAGAATTATTTTGAGATTCAGATCTAGATCTCATATCTGGACTTGATTTTAACTACAAAAACAAACGAAATAAACGGAAAATAAGAGTGAAGATGAAAAGCAATAAAGAAAAAGGGAAAATAGGAGAAAATATGGTCCGGATATGAAGAAACGGTGAAAGGCATGAAGAGGAGAAAAAAAGAGAGAAAGAAGGAAAAGGAAAGTAAAGAAGAAGGGTGAGGGTGTCCAGGACTATAGGTGAGAGCTGCCGCTCCTAGGAATTGAGCGGCGACGACCCTACTTAGCTACAAACTGGAAAAATTGAAAGTTAAGAGAAGATGACTAGAGTTATTTGAGAGAACCTGCAATATTTACTGCGGATATAATGTTATGATTCAATATTTAATTTTGTATGTAAGCAAATCGATTCGGATAATATATCTATTAATGAAATATATTTCGTAAAATTTAGATTAGATACACATTCATATTCTAAATCAGATTTGTTGTATTGAGTAATAATATATGTATAAATTATGGGTGCTTTTTTTTTAATATGGAAAGAGCAATGGTGATGAACCATGATATGATGAAGGGTGGGAGATTAATCTCAATATGGACATGTAGTTTTTATTAATCAAAAAGGGAATGCATCTAATACGCATTGCATGGAACTTTTTTTTTTTTTTAATTGAATAGGGTATGCGTCCAAGACGCATTGCATGTCTTTGTATTTTTTTTACTTTTTGAAAAACAATCCGTAGTTGACGCATTGCATGGAGATGTGATTTTTTGTTACGTCAAAATGGAATGCGTGTTTGACGCATTGGAATAAAAAATAAAAAAACTATACGTTGAAGACGCATTCTTTGGAAAAAAATATAAGTATAAAAATAAGAAAGTCCAGATACTTGTTCATTCTAGTGTTACTTGCCTTCTTCGAGCTTCGTTGGCTCTGTGTTGGAGGTAAGCTTGTCTATCTTTTTTTTTTTGTTTTTTGATATTGGTTATGTAAATTAGTAGAGTGATGGAAGTTCATATGAAGGTATATTATAATGGTCAGATTGTATCTCATACAGCAGATGGTATAATATTTATGTGTGATAATCCATGATTTAATTAAATGGACAACCAAACTCTTAAGTTTGGTGTGGAGCGTTCACTTCATTCACTTCTTTTTCCTCAAGGGAACTTAGAAAACAGAAACATCAAAGGTTGTATCTCTCTTTTTACAACCTCTAAGCTTAACGAGTATATTTCTGTTTCATCTTTGTTCTAGTATTATTATGGATTTAATTGAGATACATATGCATGATCAATACTTTCTTAAGCTTCTGTCATAGCCTCTGAATGTTTTTAAATAAAAGTTTCTTTTAGTGGAGTACAAAGAATAGTAAAAAGGTGATACTTTGTGTGATTTTAGTAAATTCGAGGTTTAAAAGTGTTTTGTAACTAGGAGTAATGAAATCAGTAAGGGATTAGAAACAATAAAAAGAAAGTGGATCAAAAAGCTGTCAAAGACAGTAAAATAAAATAAACACTAAGGCTCTGTAGCATCAATGACAAAAAAAGGGTGGAAAAATACATATAATAAATCAATAAGAAGCCCATACTTATATGCTCGTGTTCAAATGTGTTAGGGTTAAGCTAGAGTTATTAGATCCGAGGGGTGCTTCATCACCTGTCAACTTGAGCTGAAGAGGTTCGGGATTGACGATGGAAAACTCATTTTAAATAGCCGCCCTGGAGAGTTAAAGTCAGAAAAATCTCATCCAAGCAAGGCAAGCAAGCCCAAGTCACACCTGGACCATGCTTCAGCGTGGATCCAGCGTGACCTCTCTCCAACACCCCAAAGGCCCAACGTGACTTACTCATCTCAAGCCCAAACTCTGTAATTATGTTCGTTCAGAGATCCGAACACTTTTTTGTCAATTTTGCTTGACATTCACAGACTTGGTTTTGTTCTGTTTTCTCTCAATTTCTTTCATCTGTTTCTCACGTTTACATCATTAGGATTAGGATTTCTCCATGAATTCTCTTCTCTGTTCAGTTGAGTTTTCCATCATTATGAGTAGCTAAATTCCTCAAAGCTCAAGGAATGAGAGCTATGTTCATCCCAAGTATGGATCCATGATTTGATTTCAAGTTTCTTTCAATTGCAAGCTTTCTCATTCAAAGTTCAATTCCTATGTTTCAATTTTCTATGAAACTTGACTTGACCGAGAGGTAATCAAGCTTCTAACCTACAATTTTATTAATCTGAGAAGATATTAGAATTGTTTGTGTTTAGGTAATTGAACCTCATAATTAATCAGTAAATTAGAGATAATTAGTTGATTGATTATTCCATTGTATGTGAATTCCAATTAGGGTTTATTAGATTAGAGATAACTAATTAATTCTTTTTGTGATTTACATAATTGAATCAGATTTATTCTT
The DNA here is from genome assembly GCA_036250425.1 of Stylosanthes scabra. NCBI lineage: Eukaryota > Viridiplantae > Streptophyta > Magnoliopsida > Fabales > Fabaceae > Stylosanthes > Stylosanthes scabra. Next base: position 58,059 of record JASCZI010151250.1, read on the forward strand.
CACCTCTTTTTCCTATTTGATTAGTTAAGAGATTAATAATTAATTAGGATTAGAGAAACTGAATCACTAAGAGATTAGGGTTTAGTTAATTAGGGTTCTTTGTGATTTGTTGATTGCTTGCATGTGAAGTAACTTGATTATTTGCATTAGGGTTGTGTTTGGGTGAACATCTCTTATTCCTTGGCTTGTTTCTCATTATTATTTGCATTTTTCAAATTAATTGCTTGCTGTCCAAGTTTTGATTTCATTGATTTAGTTATGTTTTGATTGATTTTGCATGATTTTAGGTGATTAGAATTAATTAGAATGATAGTAAATTTGATTAGATTTGATTTTTATTTGTTTTGATTTATTTTGATTTTATTAGGATTAGTTTAGACATACTTGATCTTTCACTATTTTATTAAGTCTAATTAGAGAAA
>JASCZI010151250.1:58490-72396 GCA_036250425.1 Stylosanthes scabra
CGTTAATCTCCGTGGGAACGATACTCTTACTCACTTTTTATTACTTGATGCGATCCGGTGCACTTGCCGGTGGGAGTCCGTAAGGATTTCGAACATCAAGTTTTTTAGGTGGAGGATGTTGCAAATGCTCTTGCTAATGAACTGCCTTTTTAAGAACCATTTTTCAATTTAATTTTAAAAAAATTTAATTAAACTCAGGCTCAACCATCAAGACAATAACGTAATTCAATATAAGAAGATAAATAAAACTCTATAACTTGCAATTGATATATATAACGAAAATGATACTAATCAACATTAATTATCTTCCAATTACATTACACAGCCAACTTACATATATACAAACATAATAAAATGCGTTTCCGACGGATTCTCTCTCCACGAGAGCCATCGGATTCTCACCAAACTCAATCTTCACCTTTCATTAATCTAATTTATTTATTTAATTTATTAAATAAAATAAAATAAAATGCGTCTTCGACGGATTGCTGATTAATTTCCAAAAAAAAAATGTCAAAAGCACAAGACCCATATTGCGGTTTAACACCCCACTGCACTCATATTTTCATCAACCACCCATTTCACCCTCATATTAAAAATAAGGAGCCTTTTTTTATGGTGAAAGAATAATCTGGTCCATGATGGATAGGATAACTATCCACCACATAAAAAATGTAATGCTTTTTTGAAAATAAAAAATTAATAATATAGATTGAATATGAACCACATATTTAGAATGTTCTATCTAAGTCCATTATAAACCCGGTCCATGATACACATTTCTTAAAAATGATTTAGGTATAAATTATATTTCTAAGTTTAACCTTTTTCAAGGTTGAAACATATATAAATTTTATTTAAAAATTTATTATTGATTAATGAGATAATATGTGATTCAAATTTTTGACAAGTATTTAAAGATATCAATCAGTTCTCTACTAAATCAATTCAAATTAAGTTTAACTAAAGAGTAAAGACTAAGGTGATGTACTATCTCCTTGTTTTTCTCTTGTTTTTTCTTCTGCAATTAATGTGAATGATTTTGATTGAATTAGAATTAATTTAATCAAACTTAATTGGTAAAAGTAATGTTTCTACACTTATCACTTTTGGTAACGAATTTTTTTCAGCCTTATGATTAATGCTTGTGCCTTTGCAGTTTGCACTGCCCATGTGACCATCTCGAGCTCGTTCTTCTTCGTTAATTTCTTTCTCCATTCATCATCATTTCATTTGGAACCTTAAACTATGTTTGAGTTGGAACCTTAACGTTTACCCTTGTCAACTTGCATTGGGGAGCTCCAATCCTTTGATTTTGTATTATGAAGCCTTGTTTATTAATTTAAAAAAACGCATATCATATGATCTGCTTTGGTTGTTTTGAGTAGTAGTAGTATTATTTTAATTTAGGTTCACGTGTAAAGTGAAGCATGATGAATTGAAAAACAAAGAGAGGGAGAAGGTGTCACGTGGCAACACGTGGTCCCATAATTGCACTCGTGCGTGTCACTTTGTCTCCTTCGAAACCAGACACGCACTCTCTCTACAATCATTGGATTGGATACTCTAAACTAAATCTTCACGCGTGCTTACTCAATTTTATTTTTCCATACTTTACTCTTGAAGCTCCAACTTATATATGATATGACTAGTTTTGGATTAATGCATGCATCATAACCCAATAATAAGTACCAATGAAGTTTTTGTTACTTTAAATTACAGTAGTTATTTCTAACCTTCTCGTTTAAAATAAATTAATTTCCTAACCCATCACATTAACAAACGGTAAATATATTATATGGTTGGGAGGCACATACACGTGTGCTCACATGTATAGTGAAGAGTGAGGACACTATCGTCAAACTAAATGGCCAATCATTTTTCCCACTTCAAATACTAGGTAGGTTTGTACGTTGCTTCTACTTTACCTATTCTTTCTCTCTATGTATATTTTAATAATTAACCATCTTTAATTTAATCTTGTCATATGGTATTGAAACGTTGCCGTTATTTTTATATTTTTAGCCGTTAATTTTTTATCGTATATATATTTTATAATTAAAATTATTTAAAATGAATAATTAAAAACACATAAACACCTATTCCTAAATATACTAAAAAAGCTTCCTATGTTATTATTTTGTAATCTCATTTGTCAATCTCACCGCTTCAAAATTTCATTGTTTCATATATATATATATATATATATATATATCGTTTTTTCCTTTCGTTTTGGAAAGAAAACAAAATAATTATAAGATGAAAACTCACATAATTGTTTTGATTATATATGATAATAATGTAATCAAATATATTAAATAAATCATTTAATTTGACTAGCTATTTTCAATTATCAATTTTACGTAAATGAATTGGTACACGAATCTTCACCATTAATGATAGTGAAGCAGGGAAAGACAATAATACAAATGAGTCTTACAATAATTAATTGAACGTTAAATGAAAAATTAATTTCTAATAACTCCTTTTCTGGCTGCATCGCTATCAATAAACATCATCACATGATTCTTCCTTCCCCTTCTTTTCGCTGTTTTCATGGCATTTATTTGGATGAATTTGAACTATACATATATTGACGCAAACCTCAGATCATCATGATTAGAATTTACAAGGGTCGGACTTAAAATCTCGAGGGACAATTAATCATCAAAAGAAGAATTGAGGGGATTGTATATATATAAATAGCACAGCACTGCAACAAAGATATATAATCTTTTGAAAAGAAAAAAAAATTGAAGGCCGACCATTTTAAGAGTTTAACTAAATGTGTCTTAAGCACATATAATAATTAATAAACTTATTATTAGTATAAAATTTTTAATTTTTTATTTAATAAATACGAAACAAATATATTAAAAATTTATTTTTTCTTCAATAAAAATTTTAATTTATAATTTTAACATTTATCCTTAAGGCCTTAAGACGTAATATAATTAAATCCTATTTTTAAATATTATTAACTAGATGCTGACTAAAAAAATAAATTATGTTGGCTCTCTAATGTTATCCTAATCTTTTAGGTATTATCACACACATGCATAGAACAGGGACAATTAAGAGAAAAAAAATTGTTAATTTTATTCATTGTATTTATACCGCCCCAATTTTTATGAGTTATTAATTCATATTTTACAATTATTATAATCAATTATGTTATTCGTATATAAAAACCGAAATTAGCTATAAATATGGAATATGTTTTAAAATATAAATATATATTAAAAATTAATTTAATAATACAAATTATGTATATAACATTTTTTTAAATTACAATTTGCAATAAAAGAAGATTTAATAAGCATAAAAAAGATAAATGATGGAGACAGTAATGTCTAATGTGAGGTTAGCACGTACGAAGTATTAGAATATTTGTATGGTATGTACCATATTAGTAAGATGAGAATTAAGGAGTTGAAAATGGTACGGTAGGGCCCACGGAGCATGCATGTTGCATGGGATGCGAATTTTGTGAAGTCAGAGGGAGGGAACATAGCTAATAATATTGATGAGTGGGTCCTCCTCTTTCATGTGATCCGATCCCATCTCCCATCTCCCATTTTCATTTTCCATAGATTAATGAATCAATACCCTCGTCACTTTTACACACAATCATGTTTTCGATTTTGAATGTGCTTGTGCTACTCAAAAATCAAAATGTCTTCTACCATTTTTCAGTTCTCGAATCCTATTCTTTTATAGTTTCAATAAAGTCGAAAAATAAAGTAAAATGGTTGCTACTTCAATTTCAAAAAATTAATTTAAGAGGTGAAAGATGTTTTCTTGTAATAAAAAAAAAACTGAGATGTTTTAATGTGAGTGAAGGAACATCTTAAGCCTGAAATTTTACTACAATAATGAACATTTGTGAATAATTTAACTAAATTGGATCACATAGATTTTAGAGTTAACAATTATAATCGCTTTTTAAAATTTTAAAAATCGATAAAAGTTACTTTCAATTTTGTTAATAAATAAAAATGTCTCTCAATTATTTAAAAATTTAATGAAAGTACGTTTTTGTTATATATCAAACATGTCACATTTTTTAATAATTAAAAAACATTTTTATCATTAATAATATTCAAAAAAATGTTTGTCAGCTTCTAAAATTTCAAGAGTGATATTAGTGGGTTACTCTAAATTTTAATATCGAATAATGCTACTGAATCAATATTAGAAGACGAATAGAGAGTCGATGAGCGTAATTAAAAAATAATAAATAATAAAAAAATATTAACTTTTTATAATATTGAATACAAAAACTTTCTCCTTAATATCATGTAAATCAACATCAAAAGCTAGTGGAAGATAGGAGGGACGTCTCACGCATTCACGCTTATAAACAATTTTTTTTTTTTTCTTTCAAGAGATGTGAGTTGTGAGATTTGTAATGCAATATTATCTTTTATTTTTTGGTCACTTGATCATATTTTGGTAACTTTCGGGGTATTATTGTATTTAATGTATTTTATCCAATAAGGCCCAACACTGATTGGATCAAACTTTCCACCCTTGTAAACTATTGGAGTTCGAATAGACAAAATAAAAAAAAAAAATGCAGCTTAGATTTGGTTCCAGATCCAAAAATGGTTGATGCAGAGGCAGAACCAAACCTTAGTAGTGTTCCATGATCAAAGAGCGGGGGGCACTGTACAATGTTGTTCCTTCACCGCCGTCTATGCACCACAGCCACCAGAACAGTGATCCCAAACCTCTCAAAGTCAAAGATTCCTTCAAGGTACAAGAGCCTTGCTCTTTCTCAAGCCCAGAAGATCCTCACCGATTACCTCCATTCCACAAGGTCCATCCCTTATGCCTTTGCTGATCAGATTGCTGCCAATTCCCACTCTTCTCTCTCCAACCTCATTTCAAAGGTCAGATTTTCAGCTCCATCTTTCTCCCGCACCCTCATCAGGTTCCTCAGGTACAACCCCATCAATGAATTTGAGTTCTTTTTTGAAAGCATTGGCATAAACTATACTCAAGTTCCTAACTTGTTGCAACCCCATAAGTTTTTCTTCTCTGAGGATGGTTCCCTTTTGGATGCTGCTTCTGTGCTTTATGAATTCGGGTTTCCTTGGGATAAGCTTGGTTTGCTTTATGTGGAACGTTGTTCTGTGTTTAGGTGTAGTGTTCATGAGTTGAAGGGCATGCTTTGTGACCTCAAAAGTTATGGTTTTTGCAATGTTCAGGTCATTGGGATATGCTTGGCTTTCCCTTTTGTTTTCGGTGAGCGGGGAGGAGTGTTGGATGCTGAGATTGATAGGTTACTTGCTGATCTCAGGTTGGTTTTTCTGGATTTTGACTTGGCAGGGTGTGTTGAGGGAAATGCAGATTCTTGGTATGAAGTATGTAGGAAAATTCGGGTTTTTTACTATTTGAATGGTGAGAAGTATAAGATGGGGGAGCTCATTGGAAGGAACAAGAATGTGATTCTTGAGCATGGAGAAGAGGAGTTGGTGCTGAAAACTGTGTATTTTAGCAGGTTTGGTGTCAAGAAGGAGGAAGTAGCTCATTTGATCCTCCACGACTCAGAATTGTTGAATCTCGATCTGGAAACACCGGTGATTAGTGTATTGAAGCTCTTGACACACTTTGGGTTGAGCTCTGAGGATCTCAAGGATGTTCGGCAAAACTATGCTCATGCATTGGGAACAATAAAAATGGTTAATCTGCCTAATGTAATGAGGGCTTTGGGTCTAAGTAAGTGGTTCTTTAATAGGATAAAAGATGAGAAGCATCAACTCTTAGTGACTTATGTCACAAACTTTCCCAATGAAGACCAGGATAAAGGATATCAAGATGGTTTGAAGGCGATTGGTGCTACGAGAACCGCAGTTCACACCATGAATAAACTGAATTTCTTGCATTCCTTAGGGTTTGGAGAAAATGCCTTGACCCTGGCTGTCCTAACTTACTTGAATGGAACTAGCAGCGAGTTAGAAGAAAGATTCAATTGCCTTCTTCATTTAGGGATTGAATTCACAAAGCTCTGTAAGATAGTTGTAATGCGACCTAAGGTTCTAAGCCAACACCCGAAAATTACAGAGAAAAAGATTAAGTTCCTTTGTCAGGAAATGGGATCCTCTCTGGAGCTTTTGGACACTTTTCCAGGTTTCTTATGTTTTGACTTGGAAAACCGCATTAAACCTAGGTATAGATTCCATATGTGGATTAAAGAAAAGTGTTGTGTCAAAAAATTTTCTATGGCAACCTTGATTGCGACCAGCGAGAAGAACTTTATTTCTCATGCTTTTCGCATCCACCCAGCTGCTCCAAAACATTGGCTTGAGCAATTCTATCTCCGCAAATTGCCGGAGCGATGAATTTGTACAGATTCTTAACTACTTGGTTATTGCTAGAAAACTTGTTAGAGTTTTATGTCCTTCGCGGTGGCAGTGAGACAGACATCAAGAAAAAGCTGCAAGTATATCGTATAACTCTTCCCGACAACATCCTATCTCAGATTCGAGAGAAAGAAACCATGAATTCTGTACACCTTTAGAGTCATGCTTTTGCAAAGTGATTATACTAGAGAGAGGTATGATAAGTAAGCCAATTGAATGTCTCAGTAGGACTTGTTTTTTCATCATTTGATAAACTTCATTTTGTTGCAGCAAGACTGGGAATAGCTTCCTTTGCCATGGAGGGTGGGGATTGTGGAAGGCATTGGAGTTGAGATCAAATCTTTTCTTTTCATGGCTATTCCCCCCAGAAGCAATAGAAACGGTGTAACTGTGAATTTGTGATCATTCCTGAAAGAATACAAGCTAACAAGTTCTGCACAAAGTGCAAGCATTGAGATGATTGCAAGTAACAATAGGTGTAGCATAATGAATTTATGTGATTACTGGATCAATAGGCAAAGTAATTGGCCTACATTCCCAGCATTAACCAAATCCTTCATTATTGAAGAGAGAAGCAAGAAATGTATTTTTTGCTTCTCTTCTATTTGTTTAGGTTGTTGTTATATTATATGCAAATTTGATACTAAGGTTTTCAATTTTTCATTTTTATTAATTGAAATTTCTAGCATATATTTTTTTAAAAAGAGAAAAATAGACATAACAATGATAGATTGTTCCATGAAGGTTTAATTGAGTAGATTCTTATAGCTTTTCAAATTTTGTTACCAGGTGTATGTAGTTTAAAATATTGTCACTAGATTCTTATTTTTTATAAAAGTTTTCAATTCAGTATCTACTACTAGCTTGTTTTAAAAAATATTCTATTCTTTTCAACACCAACTATTAGTAAGGATTTTATTAAAAATTTATTTATAAACATTTCTGAGAAAAATTTCATAAATTAATTGGTGCAAAAAGATAGAGCTATTATTTACTGTGCATGTTATGAAGATGACAATGATGAAAAGATGAATTTTTTTTTTTATAAATGATTAAATTTTATTCATATAAAGTATTTTATTTTATTTTTATTAATTTTTAAAATAAAAATAATATAACTCTTAATTCTATACATAATAAAACCTCTTCATCCTTCAATTTCAAAATACTCATTAAACTTTTACAACTTAGCCAAACTAAATGACAAAAAAGAAATAATAGCAGTTAGAGTAATCTGTGAATCCACGTGTCAAAGTGTGAAAGGGTCCACGTAGGAAAACACAATCCAGCATGTCATGAAGGTGGAACAATCCTTGAAGCATGATTGGGCAAAAGCATATCCAACTTTATCCAAATATATGAGAATTGATAAGGCACATTCCACTCAACAACAACTCTCCATCACACACACACAAAACAAAACAATCATATTTGAAGCTCCTCACTCCTCAGTCACATTCCAGTTTCCACATAATCTTGTTATTAGCAAGTAGCAAGTAAAGGAAGAAGATGGCTCAAGCAATGGCATCATCAATGGCTGGATTGCGTGGATCATCACAGGGTGTGCTTGAAGGGAGCATCCAATCAAACAGGTTGATGAATGTGGCAAGTGGAAGCAGCAGCAGCAGGGTGGCCACGTCATCAGCAAGGTCAGTGAGTATTAGAGCACAGCATCAAGAGGCACCTCAGAGCAGCAGAAGAGCCATGATTGGTGCTGTTGCTGCTGGTTTGGCTTCTGCTTCTTTTGTTCAGGCTGTTCTTGCTGAAGCCAGATCCATCAAGGTTGGCGGCCCTCCTCCTCCCTCCGGTGGACTCCGTAAGTCTCAACTCTCTTTCCTCTCAATTTCTTTACCTCAATTTGATTTTTCATGTCTGATTTATGTTACATGTAGCTATCACTTATTAGACTTAAAAAATGCTAAGTCACCAATATTATCCTGATTTTGTTAAGAACAGTCCCCGAAGAAATTAAAAAAATCTCAAAATAGTCCATAGTCCTTTTGATTTTATGTTTTCTAAGAGAGGACCAACGAATGTAAACTTCGAGAACTGAATTAGGTATTTTGAAACCCGAAGGCTAAAGTGTCTGATTTTAAAAACCTCATACTGATTTGAATATTTACTCTTATTTTAAAATGTTATGAAAGTGTTCAATTTTGAGTATTTTTGTTACGTTTGACATGCATGCGATAAAAATGTTTTTTGTTTGATGTTTCATGGTTATTTTTGTCTGCTTTTGAAGGCTCCGCTAGCGGTTTTAGTGGTTAACTCGTAAAAAAGTCATACAATTGCAATTTGATATAGTTTCTAACTTTCTATTAGTCTAATGATAAGTGTTTGGTCCAATATTACACAATCAGGTGAAGTGAAAAAGAACTATAGTTTAAACAGATGAAAGACTTTATGGTCTGTGCTAAGATTTTATTGTTGTTACTGTTGCTGAAAATTATAAGCATGGTGGTTTTGTGTTATGGGAAAATTTGGCAGCTGGAACACTGAACTCTGATGAAGCAAGGGACCTTCAGTTGCCACTGAAAGACAGGTTCTTCCTTCAGCCATTGTCACCAAGTGAGGCTGCACAGAGGGCAAAGGAGTCAGCAAAGGAAATTTTAAATGTGAAGCAGCTGATAGACAAGAAGGCATGGCCATATGTTCAGAATGACCTCCGTCTCCGCGCCGAGTATCTCCGGTATGACCTTAACACCGTTGTCTCTGCAAAGCCCAAGGATGAGAAGAAACCCCTCAAGGATCTCATTGGCAAGCTCTTCCAGGATATCAGCAATGTAAGTTTTAACACAATCGCGGAGAAAAGAAACCAGACAAATGAAAACACAAATCAAACGCACCTTTTTAGAGAATTCTTAGTTACGAGTTATGTCTTGGACTAATCAAATCTTGTTTATTTTGTGTGATTAACAGCTTGATCATGCGGCGAAAGTGAAGAGCACCCCAGAAGCAGAGAAGTATTATGCTGAGACTGTATCTTCTCTTAATGACGTGCTTGCCAAGCTTGGTTAATTGTGATTAGTAGCGTTTTCATGCTTTTTTGTTTCTTGTCTAAGCTTTTGTGTATGATTTTCTCAGACACTTTGTTTGACTGATGATATTTGAAGGAAATCAAATGAGGGCAAGTTCATTATGAATAATAATCCAGAAATTATCATCAATTAATTATTAATTCCAAATTTTTGCTTAATTAAATAATAAATAGCATCAATGCTTAATCAAGAGTAAGCAAATAAGACTTTATCAATATTTTTCTCAAGGATATTGGTCCTGGAATTCCATTCCATTAAAGATTTGCAATTGGAGAGAAATGGTACCTGTTGCTTTAGAATCTAATATCCATGTATGTATCATTTTCCTTAATACATTGTTATAGTAGCAGTTTTTTCCTTCAGAATAGTCATTCACTACAAAAATTATACATGTAGTGAGTTTAATTAAATCATAATATAATCATTAGTTGCATTATGATGTATTAAGATTGATTTTTTTTCATTAACTACATTTATCTATAAGTTCATATCTCACTTCTTAAAAAAATTTTTCTGGTACGTATATGCATGTATGTACGTATAAGCTAAGTATAAAATCAAAAGAGAGTGAAATTAACGTATGAATGATAAATTGATAACAATGCTACATGTACACCTTCATCCAAGTCCCAAATAAACAGATTTTTATATATACACCGAACATGTTTTTATAGTTGACCCGTTTAAAACCTGTTCGTTTGCTTTTAAAATCCTGTTCGTTCTAGCAGTAATATTCTGTTCGTACACGAACAGAAATCTATATATACAACGAACATGTTTTATAGTTGATACTAACAGATTAAAAATCTGTTCATTTGCTTTTTAAAACATGTTCGTTGTACACCAAAATTAATTGAATTGCTAATATAATCATGAAATGTATGAATGTATTACGTTATTAACGCTTTTTATTTTTCGGTAGATAAAGGGGCCAAAGGCCCAAAGAAAAGGAAACAAACAAAAACAAAGCAGAGAACAAGCGGTTATTGGTAGAAACGCAAAATAAAATTACTAATACATGTTTACGCCATGAGTCTTCCGAAATGGTTATTGGAGCTAGTCATGGTAATTGGGCCTAGGTCCGAAATGGTGATAATAATTGGGCCTATAGTAGGTGGTCCAAGCGCCGTGAAATGCTCCTTCAACTTTCTTGAGATTACGTACCGAAAAAAAAAAACACTTTCTTGCCATCATTCCAAAAAATCCTCTGGCGATAGAGAGCGAAAAAAAAAAAAACTCTCTTGCGACAGCGGTTGGAGAATGGGGATACATATAAAAGATTTCAATGCCAAAATTAGCAGGTATTCTATAGGAAAAAGATAAATTAGTCCGTCTTTTTAATCTTGGGACAAATATTTTCTTTGTCTTTGTTAAATATTGTTATTCGAAATTAATTATTTTGTTCGAAATCGAAAGTGATGCACGTGGTCTTGATGATTTTGATTGTTGTTTAATACTTGTGTGACATTGCACTAAGAAGGCTTGTAAGGAGTTTTTTAGGTATTGTAAGATTTGGCTAAATCCAGAGCTTTGATAATCAAAAGAAGAAATGAGTCTGAATTCGAAACTACTCAAATGTCAAGATCGAAGAAAGGGTATTCAAAACATTGAGAGGCGATGTTTTAGGAAGTAGTTATCAGAGGTTATCTTGGAGATGACATTGGTGGGAACGGTTATTTTAGAACTTAGACACGTGGCAGAAGGAGATTGGACGAATCTGGTTATAAATATTAGGAGTCTACGTTGATTCAATGGTTGGAATTTTGATGCTCTGATGATTCACCAAACACTTTTCATATCCGTCGTGCGAATTTCTGATCAGTGTTCTCGTCCAGTTTTCTGAGTATGGATTCTCTCCGTATTTTATTGTCATAATCTGTGTTCTTATCTTCAAACTTTCTTATTTTATCTTTCTTGTTATTTTATTGTTTTATTCGTAGATTGTATGATCTGTAACTTTACACTTCGAAATTCTGTGAAATATTCTTTTAATTGTATGTTCATCATTTAATTACAGAACTGTATCTTTTCTACCCAATTTTATTACAAAACTCATGATTTTGATGTACTTTATTAATTGGTATTCACGTCCTGAATTTAATCTTAAAAACTTGGTTACATTTCTGAAAATCATAAAAACCGCATAACAAATATATAATTGTAAATTGTATTTGACCTTTTTAAAAAGAATGACTTATAGGTCCCTCTATCAATTTTTAATATTTTTTGGAAGTTTCTGATATGATTTTAATGGATTCCACGTATCCGTTACACTGCCAAACTAAAATCTAAATACCTAGAATGCCTTGGATGATATTGTTTTGGTGTTGGCCAAACCCTTTAACTTAGGCAATTTCGCACACGATTGTGTTCAAATGCAAAGATTATCATGGTAAACGATTGAATATCATCTATCAGACTCCAAACCCTTCTTTTTATTCGAAATGATCAAATTAACAATTTATGTTAACTCTTCGAAATGTTTGATGGAGGGGCCTATATATTTCATTTATGAGAATGTTAGAAATAATTATGTATTTAACAAAAGTTAGAAATGCATTTATTCTAAAATTAAATAGTTAGAGACATATTTATATTTTTTTCTTTAATTTTTATTTGATAATATAGGTGGAAGGTGGTCCAAGAAACAATATATATATATATATATATATATATATATATATATATAATTTTTACTTTATTATTTTATTATCTATCTTGTCTTTACAACTCTATTATTAACATTTAATATTCAATTAGTATCTACCTTCAACATCTTTTCCAATTTTCATTTTGAGATTGACACCCTAACCTTATTTTTACAATCCCATTATTAACAATTTCATTTTTCATAACCTATCATAAGTCCCCTTCCAAATTTTTATAATGGTAACCATTTTATGAATTTTCTTCACACATGATGTCTTTCTGTTTATAGATAGTCTAAAAAAAATAGAGTAGTGTTCATGTGTTCCATTACCTACAATGGTGCGTTTTACTGGTGCAACACGAGCATGAAGACAATGTCATTTCGGACAATGATGCATTCAAGAATCATGTAACGTGAGTTCTACTTAAGAATTTATCATTAACCAATAAATTGCTGTATGCACAAGGTGTGATTCGAATTCCGACACTTGCTTAAGCGGACTAGATAGTAAGCTAACCACTAAGTACTATCGTTAATTTTTCTGCCATAAATTGATGAAAGGAAATAAAGTGTCTACAATTTTTTTTTGATAAAATATGGTTTATATTCTTAACGTTTGCAAAAAGTTTCAAAAATACTTCTAACGTTTAATTTGATTCAATTTTACCCTTAACGTTTTTTATTGGTTTCAATTTTATTCCTAATTGTTAAAAATTTACCCTCAATTTTTTTTTATAATTTATCAACGATTATGAGTAAAATTAAAACCAATCGAAAACGTTAGGAGTAAAATTGAATCAAATTAAACGTTAAAGGTATTTTCGAAACTTTTCATAAACTGACGTTAAAGACATAAACCATACTTTACCTTTTTTTTTTTAATTATATTCGAAGGTCAAGAATAAATCTCTGAAGAAAATATTTATGGAATAGAGTCAAATTATTTTATAACTTTCTTTAATTAGTGTGCTAAGAAATTAAATGAAAAATATATATTATAACAACATGGTAAATAGTTAGTTGGATTTTATAAATGGCATGAAATCTGTAACCAATGTATGTTATACAAACATATATAATATAGTGAGATGGGATTTCTTTCTTAATCTAACCATAAACATTCTAGCAACGATAAGAATACTCCATGATATGATAATAAGTAATAACAATGTTCTAGACTTGTTTATTTTTATTTTATTTTATTGCTATAGTGTATGTCAGTTTTTTTCCATAGCAAAAACGCGTTATATTTAACTTACCAAGTGAGAATGGTCACAATCCACTTGAATCATGATAAAATCTAATAAAATTTAATTACAATTTATTTGAACCCTAAACATAAAATCATATATCACAAAGTATCAAACCCTTATATGATAAAATGTAATGCTTTTCAATAATTATGAAGACTAAAATTGTGTTCAACATCTTAGATATAATATTTTGAAAGAAGTTATATATATGGAACAAAAATTGAATTCAAAACCATAACGTAAGTATGTACGTAACTAAGGGTCAAAAAATAATAATTGAAGTCATGTGAAATAAATAATAATAATATACTATATAATCTGTTATATATAGTAATATATAATCTAATACACAAACACTAAAAATATTTTTGCAATTTTTAGAATTTAAATCCAAAATTTATTTGTTATATTGTAAGATACTTACCATATTCTAACTAATTACAAATTTGTTTATTATTCTATATATTTAATAAATAAAAAATGAATTAGTAGTGTCTATTATGATTAATATACTTTAGCATATATAAAGAAATAAACAATTAGTGTCCATTTTTTTTAAATACATAAAATAACTTTTCATTTTCAAGACTTACACTA
>JASCZI010151251.1:0-12825 GCA_036250425.1 Stylosanthes scabra
ATATATATATATATATATATATATATATATATATATATATATATATATATATATATATATATATATATATATATTTAAAAAAATAAATTTATGATTAAATTTTTTATTTCCTTTTAATATTAGATTTATGTTGAGCACGGATGTACCAAACAACGATCCAATGGACCTTAGTCGTGGGAGGGAGTAAACAGTGAGAATGAGGGAAAGAAAGTGTTCCTTCCGAAGGGAAGCACTCGGAAGAATCCGATGGCTGATTCCGAAGAAGGTCGTTGATATGAGAGATGAATAGCATTAGAATCTCAGGATTAAGATTATGAGTATTCTAGGGCTAATATGGGAGATTAGGGTATCGAGAATGCGTACCTTGAGAGGGTGCTGCCCCCTACTTATATAGTAGCGAGTGGTTAAGATTCGGATGGGATCTCTTCATGATCTCATTGAATCTTTCCTCTTTTAGATTGATCCTTGACCTTTTTAAGTCGATTCGTGACTTATGGACCAAGTAAGATTGGCTATTTGATTGATAGATTGGGCCTTATTGGGCCGGTCCGTAACATTGCCCCACTCGGGAAATGAATGTGTGCATTCGATTTCCGAGTAGTTTGGCAAATTTTCGACTACATTTTGTATGGTGCTTGGCATAGTTGTCTTTTCCCGACTGCTTACGTGTTAGGCTGTTTGTGACACGTCGTTTCGCTTGTCTTCTGCTGACATGGCTTAAAAGGGTGATGACTTTTTCACTTTTTTTTTGAAAGAGAGAGTAGTGGGAGCGGTTT
Source organism: Stylosanthes scabra (assembly GCA_036250425.1). NCBI lineage: Eukaryota > Viridiplantae > Streptophyta > Magnoliopsida > Fabales > Fabaceae > Stylosanthes > Stylosanthes scabra. The sequence goes on from JASCZI010151251.1 coordinate 777, forward strand.
TCGAAATTTCAATAATCGTCCCATCATTAGTACTTGCCCCTTTTTGGAGTCTCGAAGCGTGTTGAATAAGGGTTGAGAATTCAAAATTGAAATTTTTCATTTCTTTTGAACTTCCTTCTTCCTCTCTCTGAACACTCTTGGTCATTTCTGAAGAAGAAAAGAAGTCGTTCATTTTCCAGTTCCAGCGACTTTTGTCACAGGTACTGCTCATCTCTTTTGTTGCGTTTCCTTTTGCATTCTTGTGTGTTTGCTCTTGCTTTGCGTTTTCAATACAACTTTTTCGTCTTCTGTCCTGCATGTCTTCTTCTTCTCCACTTCGCATTTTCCCTGCTTTTCTCAAACCATACTTTCCTGCATTGTATTGCAGGTTTTTATTTATTAAAAATCGGAAATGGGGAAGAAAAAGTCTTGCCAGGAGTTGAAGGTGCCTCGCCCTCTGGATGCGACTGAGGCGCGCCTCTACGGTTGGGTTGAGGAGGCTGTGTTGACTCAACCGTCTGTGGTTGAGAGCGGCTCGCTACCTGAGTTTCGTCGCAACTTTCCGTTGATGGAGGACTCAGGGGCAGAGGGGGATTACGTATTGGAGGCCACTGGGCCGTCCGATCGCGTCCCCTTTCGAGCGGGTGATGAGAGCCCTCATTTTCTGTGGGTATATTAGGAGTTGTTCACTCGTTTGAGGATGCGGCTCCCCTTCTCAGACTTCCAAAGAGACGTGATGACTCGTTGTCGCGTTGCTGTCAGTTAACTTCATCTGAATGGGTGGGGCTTTATTCTTGCCTTTGAGAAAGTGTGTTTACACTATGGCTTCCGCCCCACCATCAGACTTTTCTTCTATATTTATAACGTCCACTTTCCTCCGGGTGGTTATGGGTTCATCTCCTTCCGGGCTCGCCAAGGCCGTAAGCTGTTTGATTCTTATGAGGACTCTATTCAAGAATTCAAATGGCACTACTTTAAGGTTTTGGTTGCTTTCGGCTTGATCACGAGAACAAACCCTTCTCTTGGGTTTATTGGAACCCTGAGGTGAAGGATTTCACCGTGTACAATCTGGAGCCATTGGAGATGGCTGCCTTCAAATTCCTTGTTTCTCTTCCGGGCGGTTTGCCGAAGAGGAATAAGTTTACTTGTCAGTGGATTTTGGATAGTTCCGATGCTAAAGTCGGGAAGTTTCTTGGTAAAGAACTGTTGTTGTTGCTCGTTCTTCTTTTTTTTTTTGATGTGTTGGTTGTTGCTAACACCTTGATTTGCTTTGGTCTTGTAGATGACTTATTGGACGTTAAGATGAAGAGAACTAGGCTCGACAATCTAATGGCTAAGATGGCGGATCCGTCTAGAATGGGTCCCCGGGCGGTTCTTCCTACAGGTAGCCCTTCCGCCACTGCCACTGCTGTCGCAGCTGCTGCTGCTTCCACCTCTACTGCTGCTGGTCCCACTCTTGTGGAATCCTCCTCTCAAGTGCCCCCGGCTCCGACTGCTTCCGAGATACGTCGGACGAAGAAGCAGTCGTCTAAGCGCGATCGTGTTAAGGTTGTGAACCTCGAGGGTGAGGAGGGGCTGCAAGAAGATCCTGCTGCAGACTTGGATAAAAAATGGCGGAAGAAGAAAGCCAAGATAGATGATGTGTTCGAGAAGGCGGTGGGGGAGGACTCCGCGTGGGAGCATGATTTTGATCCCCTCATGGTGGCCTTTCCGGAGAGTTTTGACTATCGGAAGGCCTTGAATGCGGGTTTGACATCTGCCCCTGTGAGGGAGGCCCTTAGCAAGATTCTTCCGGAGCAGCTTCTTGGCGAGTCGTACCATCTCTCTGCCAAGCCTCTCGCCTGCCTTCAGGTAATTTGAACACTTTGAGATCGTTGCTAAAATATTTTATGTTTGTGCTGCACCCTTTCTTATTCTCCTTTTGCTGGAGCAGGTGGGTGTGGAGACGTCTCTGGCCGCGAAGGTGAAAGCGGTGAAGGAGCTCTCGGCCGCCCTACATCAGATTGAAGTTCTAAAGGGTGAGAGAGATTCGGCTTTGCTTTATCTGCCTCTTAAGGAGAAGGTGGATAACCTTGACGACCAACTCTCTGAGAGGACTGCTGAGTATCGGTCCGCTTTGGACCGGATCGCTCTCTTAGAGGAGGACAACAGGGTACTGAAGGCCCAGTTTGAGTCCTCTCAGCTCTCTTTGGAGGTGGAGAAGAAGCGGTCGGAGGCGGCCGAAAAGCAGGTGGGGTCTCTTTCTGCTTCGCTGAAGAGTTCTCAGGCGGATCTGAGTAAGGCCACCGAGGCGCCAGAATATTGGCGTGCTGAGTGGCAACAGCTTGGAACCGCGGTCACAGTGATGTGCCAGGAGACTTTGGATATATGTTTGGATCAAGTCTCTTGTCTCTGTCGTGGCGTGGATTTTTCTGCTATAACTCTGAAATCCCGATGGGATCCGAAGGGCAGGAGGATCTTCGTCCCTCAGGAGTCGGATGTAGAGGAGGATCATCCACAAGCCGAGGAGATTGTTCCGGAGCAGCATCCAGGGGTTACCACTCAAGCTTCGCAGCCGGCAGCTGGAGACGCGGCTGGAGTTAGTGGGGAATGCCCCACTGAAAATTTGTAAAAGACTTTTTTATATTTGAAGATTTACTTGGGCGGCACCTCCTGGGTGCTCTGTCTTTTTGCGGATATTTTGGCCACTTTTATGGCCTTTAGTTTTGTCGTGGATATTGGCCTTTCTTGGTCATTTTTTTTGCAAGGGTGTTTTGCATTACATCGTTTTGCTACTGGTTTCGCATTTTAGCGTTTATTCTCCTCTTTTTGCATGTTGGCACTTGGTGATGCCTTTTGATTTTATGTATAGTGCACTTTTACAATTGTGCTTTAAGTTTGCTTGTCGTGATGTCTTTAATTTGACTATCGGTTTGCATAACTTTCTTTTATTTGCAACTCAGAATCCGGGTGATCAGTCCAGTGTGGTGCTGTGGTGTTTGTTCCGACCACTTTATAGGCTGCCCTTTGGGTTAATTTTAAAGCCTTGATTTTGGCTCCCGGGCTCTTTGTTCTCTATTTTTAGACTCAGAAGAATGCATAATGAATAATGTTTAAAGGGTAAATGACAGAGGAACATAAGTGTAAAAAGTAAAGTACTTGTTTATTAATAACGACCGAAGTGGCCGGAACGCTTACATGCCTCGTTAAAACCTCGTCATCTGAAAAACCCTCTTGGGGAAAAAATAAAGATGGGAGGAAAAAGAGTACATGCTACTACGTTCTGTTTACATGTGGTACCTTTTTAGGTTTGTTATGTGCCAAGTTCTTGGCACTTGAGCCCCTTCAACTGTACGGAGCTTGTGTGCCCCTTTTCCGAGCACTCCGATCACTTGGTAGGGGCCTTCCTAGTTTGCCCCTAGCTTCCCTTGGGCGACATTCTTTCCTCTAATGTTAGCCCTTCTTAGTAAGAAGTCCCCTTCGTTGAGCTCTCGGCTCTTCATCTTCTTGTTGTATTGGGCTGCTAAGAGTTCTTTCACCGCCTGCTGTCTTATTCTTGCCTCTTCCCTGACATCATAGATTAAATCTACGTCGTCTTCTCTATTCAAGTAGTTTTCTTCCGGGCTATAGCCTGAGATCCGACTGGTTTCTTCAGCTAACTCTAGAGGGACCATTGCCTCTGTGTCATAAGTCAGTCGGAAGGGGGTTTGCCCCGTCGACGATTGTTCTATAGTTCTGTATGACCAGAGGACACTTCCGAGCTCTTCCGTCCAGCAGCCTTTTTTGTCGTCGAGCCTTTTCTTCAGTCCGTTTAGGATTATTTTGTTCATGGCCTCGACTTGTCCGTTAGTCTGGGGGTGCTCTACCGGGGAGAATTGCTGATGGATGTGGAAACCTTCCAGAAATTCTTTGAATTTCTTGTCTGCAAATTGGGTTCCATTGTCGGAAGTGATAACTCTTTGTATTCCAAATCTAGTGATTATGCTGTTCCATATGAACTTCCGGCATTGGGTTGCTGTGATTGATGCGAGTTGTTCTGCTTCCACCCACTTGGTGAAGTAGTCAATGGCTACTATTAGGTACTTAACCTGTCCGGGTCCTTTTGAAAAAGGGCCAAGGAGGTCGATTCCCCATTTGTCAAACGGCCAAGGTGAGGCAATGGTTGACAGCTCGGTGGCTGGAATTTGCTGCACTTTGGCGTGCTCTTGGTATCTTTGACACTTTTTTATGTATTGCACGATATCAGCCCTTATGCGGGGCCACCATACACCGGCTAGGAGGATTCCCCGGACGGTGTTTTTATTCCTTGATGTTGACCGCAGGCTCTTTCATGTACTTCTGCTATGATGGTGGGGACTCGGTCCTCTTCGACGCATTTAAGCAGGGGCGTAGCCGTTGCCCTTCGAAGCAACTCGCCCCCACCATTACATAATTCATAGCATCCCTTTTCACGATGTTTGCCTCCCATTTTTCTTTTGGGAGGATTCCTCTTTCGAGGAAGTCGATGATGGGTTTTTTCCAGCTATTCTCGATTGAGATTACAAGCACTGCTTGGGTTTCGTCAATGGAGGGCTTCTCTTTGATCTCTTGGATCAATGTGCGGTTTCTTCCGCTTGGCGTGGTACTTGCTAAAGAATTGGGGTTTGGGGTTGTGGATTGAGTTTTGCAATGAAGTTAGACATTACTTGCCCTTTTATTGCCTGTCCTCCTTTATAGCTGATGTGGTACTCTGAGAGCTCCACCGACCAGCTCAGCATTCTTCCGGTCAGATCCGGCTTTTGCAACATTTATCTTAACGGCTGATCCATTTTGACCATAATTGGATGGGCTTGGAAATATTGCATTTGCCTTTTGGCGGTTACCATCAGCGCAAGAGCTAGCTTCTCCAACCATTGGTATTTCAGCTCCGCTCCTTGGAGGGTTTTGCTTACGATGTACACAGGTTGCTGCGTTTTATTTTTCTCTTGGACTAGGGCTCCGGTGATTGCTTCTTCAATTTCGGCCAAGTAGACTATGAGGGGTTCTTCTGGTTCTGGCTTGACTAGGATTGGGGGTACGGGTAAGTACTCTTTGAAGCTTTTAGAAGCTTCTTCGCACTCTTCAGTTCACTTGTATTCCGCCCCTTTTTTCATTAGCTTGAATAGGGTGGTTGCTTTCATAGTTGAGGCTGCTAGGAACCTAGAAAGGGTTGCTAGTCTGCCGATCAACATTTGTACTTCTTTAAAAGACTCTGGTTGCTTCATGGAGATAATGGTTTGGCACTCTTCCGGGTTAGCCTCAATTCCTTTGTTGGTTATTATAAAACCAAAGAGTTTTTCGGCTTCTACTGCAAAAACACACTTTTCTGACTTCAAGCGTATTTGGTACCGTAATTTGCTGAAGACTTTCTCCAAATTAGGGATTACTTCCTCCCCCGCCCTTGCTTTAACGAACATGTCATCCACATACACTTCAAGGATGCCTCCGAGTAGTTCTTTGGAGACTCTGTCCATCAGCCTTTGGTATGTAGATCCTGCATTCTTCAATCCGAATGGCATTACTTTTTAGTAGAAGCTGCCAATGGGAGTGATAAATGCTATCCTTTCAGCATCTCCGGGGTACATTGGGATCTGATTGTACCCGGAGTTAGCATCCATGAACGAGAGGAACTTGTAGCCGGAGGCTTTATCCACTAATCCATCAATACTTGGGAGTGGGTATGGGTCTTTGGGGCAAGCTTTATTCAAGCTGGTGTAGTCGACGCACATTCGCCACTTCCCGTTGCTTTTGGGTACCATAACCACATTACTGAGCCATGTGGGGTACTTGATCTCTTTGATGAATCCTGCTTCAAGAAGGTTTTGAACTTGTTTCTTTGTCTCAGCCGCCTTTTCCAGGCTCATACGCTGTAGCTTTTGTGCTATCGGCTTGCTACCGTGGATGATGGACAGCTTGTGGCTGGAGAAGTTTGGTTCTATTTCGGGCATGTCAGCCGCTGTCCATGCAAAGAGATTGGAATTCAGCCTTGGAAACTGGGTTAGCTTCCTTTTCAGTGCTTCCGACAGGTTCTTGGGAATCATGGTCACTTGCTCGGGAGGTTGTCCTATTTGGACTTGCTGGAGATCGCCTGCCGGCTTTGGTCCTTCATGGAGTTTCTTCTCTGGTGGTTCGAGATCTACTAGGAAGTATCATTTGGCTTCTTCTGGCTTTTCTAGCTTCGGGAGTTGTTCTTTGGAGATGTGCAAAGTGGCGTTGTGGCATTTCTCTGCTTCTTGCTTATCTCCGTGAAGTACGCCTACGTTTCCTCCGTCTGTTATGAACTTTATTGTCAAGATGGAGGTTGCTACGACCGCTCCTATCAGGTTGAGGGTCGGTCTTCCCATAATCGCGTTGTAGGCGGAGTTATGGTTGACGACCAGCCACCTTACTTTTGTGCTTCTTCTATTTGGTGGGTCTCCAATGATGACCCATAATTTCAAAAATCCATCCGGAGTTACTCTTTCGCTAGAGAAGCCGACTAACTCGTCGGAATGGCTCTTCAGGTCCTTGTCAGTGAGGCCGAGTGCATCGAAGCAGCGTCGGAAGAGGATATCTACAGAGCTTCCTTGGTCGATGAAGACTCGCCGGATTGTGGCGTTGATGACATCCATGGAAATCACGAGTGGAGGATTCAGGGTATCGGTTGTTCCTATGATCTCTTCCGAAGAGAATGTGATTTCAGGAGGTGGTTTATCATGCAATGCTCTAGGCATGACTTCCACGGCTAGGCATGAGGGTTTGCTCCTTTTGGCCGCTTTCCGGGATGGTGGATGACCTTCATCCGGAAGCCCTCCGGAAATCATCTTGATTTCCTTTCTGACCTCACCATCTTTGGGCTCAGTTTTTCCTTCGATGGACATTTCCGGGCTGTCCACTCTTTGCCTCGTCCTCCTATCATCCCTCCGGTCACTGCTTCTTCCGGTGTATTCACGGAATTTTCCCTTTTTCAAGCCCTTCTCGATAAACTCGAGGAGGTCACGGCAATCCTCTGTGTCATGACCGCTTTGCTTATGATACTTGCAATAAGCATGCCGGTCTCCTCTGTGATTACTCTTGATTGCCCGTGGTGCGGGGATTCTTTCCACTTGTGATACTTCGTGAAGGAAGGTTGTCAGTGACACATTCAGTGGATTATAGTAGGATATGCCGGAGCGCTGTTCCCGCCGGCTGCGGTCTTCCCGCGGCAGATCCCTCCGACCAATTTCTTTCTTGCCACGGTCAGTTTTTACTGCCGTCTGTCCTTCTTCTTGTTGTAAATAATCATGAGATCTTTTTTGAATTTCCTCCATAGTTTTGGGTGGCCTCTTGGTAAGGCTTTTGAGGAATGGGCTATCTTCTCTGAGGCCTTTAACCAATGCCATGAGGGTTGCTTGACACTCGAGTCCTTTGATCTGAGTGCATTCAGAATTAAAGCGGTCTAAATAGTCCCGCAGGAACTCTTCCGGCTTTTGCACGATCGAGTAAATGTTCAAGGAGCCTGTTCATACCAGCCCAATAAGCCCAAGATTGGAGGCCCAACCCACGAAGGACGGCCTCCCGACCTGTGTAGGAGGAGTTCCGACTTGTGGGGCATCCTCGTAACTCGGACGCCGACCTGTGAAGTTGACAAGGGACGGTGTCGACCTCAGATACACCTCGGGAACTAACCCGACTTGGGGCAACACAAGGAGGAGTTACATCTTCAGGAAAACCACTTAAGCCACTCCAGGAGCAGTTTCCCCACATGACCTAATAAACCGCCCCATGACACCCTGCATCTCGTAACCGCAAGCAGATGAAGTTCTATAAGTATGATCGCAAGGTCATAATAATAGGTATCTGATACTTACCCAATTTCCACCATTTACCACCTGCTAAAATTCTTACTGACTTCGGCATCGGAGTGCCTTGCAGGTACACCCCCCAACCCATTTCAGTGGAGGCTCTCAGAGATTGCGCTTTGGCCTCGTCAGGAAGCAGGCTTCTGGGTTCTGTCGTAACAGACCCTTTTTATTATCTTTGCTCTATAATCAACTACCAACATTATACATACACTTACAAAGTAATACCCAACAACCCCCAACCCGTGACATCTTTACACATCTCTAGGGTGAATAGAAAAAATCCTTATAACCTTCGCCGTTGAAACTTGCAACTTCTGTTTCGATGATTCTATCTGGATTCTGGTGTCCACCACCAACCATTGACGAACGAAAACACGTCCAACGTAGCAAGAAACGAAACCATGTGTCCCCACAAAAATTTCACTCGTCTCATACATCAATGATTAACCATGTGCATTATAAAAGCAGACCCTCACCTCATCACTTCCTACAATGTGCTCTAAGAAACCATCAATTTTTAAAATTTTAGAAATAAAAAATGACTAGCTGTGTGTATTTTCATGGGCTAATTTAATTTGACTCTACATAAATTTTATAAAATGTCGTACTATTAATATAACTCATGAATCAATTATTTTATAATATGTGAATTTAACTTATTGAACTTTTCACATATGGTAAACAACTTTAAGAAAATATGATGTTCGAATTATGTGCACTATTCAGATTTAATAATATTATAATTAGTGAATATGATGTTAGGTGTGACTTTTTAAAAGTTACTTCTAGATTAGGTAATATTGTGTTGTGTTTTCTTGATTGTCCAAGGCTTGGCTTGTTACACTCACTGGATGAGCGAGCCTGAGCCGAACCGGATCCATGTTGGGCTGATGGCTCAAGGGCCTTTTTCTCTTTTAAGCTTGAAATGATCGTTTTTGTTTAATAAATCAATACTATTAAGTTAATTAAATTGTTTTTGGATTAAGCCTTTAGTGATTAAATTGTTTTTAACATGTTTACCGAATTTTGTTTGATATACTCTATTTTTGTGATGACTAAAAATTTTATACATTCTAATTTCTCCTATTTAATGTTACTTTTTTAATGAAGTCTCCTTAATTATTGTTTATATAGTTTAATTGAAAATTATTGTATTTTCGTCAAGCTTAACACTTAAGTATGTTAAGTAGTTAGTTTTAGTATATTTGTTAATAATATTTTTTAAAAACATAAATAACACAAATCATACTTGTGATTTCACAAAATTGCATTTTCCTTATTTATGATTTAATCTTGATTAATAGTCTAATAAGTTATTCTGACATTAATTAAAAATGAATAAAAATATTATGAAGAGTTTAATTTTGATGCACTAACAGTGTATAATGTTTTACATAGTCGTGCAATCATATCCATTGATTTTGATAATTAATCACGTAGTAGATGAAAAAAGAAGTTATTTTTGTTCATGTGACGTTATCCTACTAAATGTATGTGTAAAATTTCATTATTCTCAGTACATTGAAATTAAATTCATATTATGAATTCAAAATATTAAAAAGAGTTAAACCACATTTTATTTCATTTGTGATTAACATCATAATGATCCTAAAAATTTAATTATACTAATTTGATTTCTTAGATTTAAAAAAATTGCACCAAGAACTATAATAGAATTTAATTCAATGAAAAGAATCAGACATCAAAATTAAATTGACTAATTTTTTCATAAATATACGTGTTATTAGATTTTTTATGTGTATTCATATTTTAATATATATTTTAGCTAATAAATTTTATGACCTATACAACTCTATTAAACTTCTCACAATATTAGTTTATAATTACTTTTTTTGGATAAAATTGTAACTATTTATTTATTCTATTTGAAATTTGAACACAACAAAGTCATTTTTCTTTAGTATTTTAGCTAGTAACTATGATCCACAAACCAAAATGTTTCTTTAATATTAAGCTGGTCTTTTGTGACAAATCATCAATATAATTAAAGTTAGTTTAATCTTTCAACACTCATTATAAGACAAATAGCAAATAGATAAGTTTTTTTACAATGGAACATAATGTTCCAGTTTCATCAATGGAACATGTGATAATTTTTCTAACTTATTATGTTATTATATCACGTGATATACATGTCATCATTTAATTGACAAAATGGCTAATTTAACTTATATATCTAACCAAATGTTTCAACAATTAAAAAAATATGTTATCTTTCATAAAAGAAATTAACTTAAGTGAATAACCATTAAAGAGTTGAATTAGATTTTCTATATGTTAAAAATATAGTAATTATTTAGAAGTAATTGTGATAAAATAGTTTGAGTCAATTCTTCACGACAAACTTGACAAAGCGGGGGTATTTATGATAATATTTTGCATTATTATATTATTTACTACTCAACTTATTTGCAATTAAGAAGATTTTAAGGTAACAACTTTTAAGTTTTAACAATGTTCTCCTTTTAAAGTCTACAACGACTTAACATTTAGTTAGGCATCCGATGTACCTCCTGCCTTTTATCTTTTTTTTTTTTTTCCCACAAAGCTTTCAATAATCTTTCTTAGCTTTGCTCATCAATTATTCTTTTATTCTATCCGTGAGTGCAGATAAATGAGATAGGAAAAAAAATTCATATACATTAAATAAAACTCAATATTATCAAATTACACCAAAATGACAAAAATAATCAGATTACACTAAATCCTTAATCTATAGAATTAGTAGCAGGTTGTCATGAATTTCATGGATTTGATTTCAAAATACGCAGAATTCGTGTTACCCTACCACGGATTACCACGGATTCTGAGTGACTTATATGTAAATGGGATCCGTGGCAGGGCTATCATGGATTCGATTTTAAAATACACTGAATTCGATTTAAAATACTTATATTCTTTGTTTCTTGATTCTAATGTTTTAAAAAAATATATATTTTATAATAATTTGTATAATCAATAAATATATGATGATTAATGACATGAAAAATTATATATTTTTGTTATACCTACTCCTATTTGTATTTTTATATTATACATGAATCAACTATCCCAATAAATTAAATACATTAAATATTATATGTTCAAGTAATATTTAAGTCTCAAATTTATTTTTGGAATATTACATGACTATAACAACCTATTAGCTTCATAAAAAATACATCAATATTTTTAAAAATTTATAAATTTATAGCCGTAATATATTATTCTCATCAATTCGATAAATTTTAAAAAATTGTTAATTGATAAACATTTGTTAATTATGTTTGATAAACCTTTGTTAATTTATAGTTGTGTAATTATTTTGAAATATATATTTTGATAAATATAGTTTATATAATATATTATTTTCATTTTCTATTACTCTAGATTCAATATATGTTTTGGTAAATAATTTATTGTTCTTCTTAGTATTATTGTTGGCAAAAATAATAGTAAATATCATCCATATTTATATGTAGTTATTGTTAAGGACCATGGTGAAATTCAGTACTCACTTTAATTAAAATGGTAAAAAAAAATGGGTTAGTAAAAGAATTTTTTTTGAAAGTATGAAAACTTTATTTTAAATCAGATTTGATATAAACCTAAAAATAATCGGATAATTGGAGATTTTATTTAAATATCGGAATACCTTAACAATTTCTTTGAATTTATTGAGAATAATATATGACATCTATAAATTTGTAAGTTTTTAAAAACATTGATGTGTTTTTTTATGAAACTAATAAATTGTTATAGTGGTGTAATACTTTATATATAAATTTGAGACTTAAATATTACATGAACATATAATCTGTAATGTATTTATTGAAATAGTTGATTCATGTATAATATGAAGATAAAAAAAAGTATGTGTAACAAAAAAAATATAATTTTTTATGTTATGCATCATCATATATTTATTGATTAACTCAGAAAAGGTACTACAAATTATTTTTGAATAAGTTTAAAAAAAAAATTAGAGTCAAGAAAGTAAAAAAAGAAAACAACTAAGAAAGCAATACAAGAAACATGTCCTTTGTTGATAATTAAATCAACTTGTTGTGTCTAGAAAAATTATAATTGCCGCCATATATGTGAAGTATCAGAAATCAAGGAGAAATAGAACTACAAATTGAAATAAGAAAGCTTAGCACATGGAACAGTAGAGAAGTTTCACAGAATCTGTGGCACCTGCCACGGATTCTGTGAAACTTGATAAAAAAAAAAAAAAAAAAAAACAGAAA
>JASCZI010151251.1:12896-29813 GCA_036250425.1 Stylosanthes scabra
AGCCACGGATTCCATAAATTTATGGAACGGAGCAATTTGATATTTTTTTTTGTTTTAGAGCATTATGATAAATTTGATTTCTAGTTAGAATATATTAGTAACTTGCCCAATGAGATAATACCAAAATTATCATCAGAATTGGATTAGTGATTCAACTAATAGACTAATTGATTCAATAATTTAAAGATTTGATTGAAATCGAACGATGACCGGATGTTTACTTAAATATATAATAAATAATTTAAAATATAATATAAAATTATTTAAATATAATATTATTTTTTTTAAAAAAACCAATTTTTTTTTATAAAAACTACTTTGGTTCATCAATTAATTACCAATTTGACCAATTTTCTATTAACTAAATTTTTGCTTGAACTGAATTAATAAAGGACTGATTTCAGATTTTTTAGTCAAATTGATTGATTCAATCCGATTTTTAGAACATTAGATAAGATTGAGTTTTTAACCGTTTTAAATCGGTTAGATTAAGAAAAATTATAAGTAACAACGATGGGATAAGTTTTTTTTAAAGACTTGAGATGAGATAAGTTTAATTACAACAGAGAGTTTTTAAATTCAAGATGTGTTTAAATTTAAGAATATGATATTTGTTTTATATTTACATCTTAACCCCTTTACATAGTTTTTGCTTTATTTTATTTATTGAGAAAGATTTGAATAGTATAACAATGAATACGTTTATTTAGAAGCCGAAATTTTGTGGTCTCTGAATACTATGAATACTATTGGAATAAAGCTATTAAAAGAGAAGTGAAAGAAATAATATTTAGGCCACACATGGTAGCTAGCATTGGTATAAGGTAGCTTTAGGGCACAAATCACAATCGAGGAACATAGGAGATGAGACAAAACATGTTTTAGTGGAGGAAAGAGCTTTAAAATGACATTACGAGTCTCAAAATGGTTTGGTCTACATTTTGTCTCTTGTGTACCAATTGAGGAGCAATGAAAAAATGGACCAAACAAATTGTAACATGAGGCTATGAGAATACTAAGGAGGTCAAGTAGTGATGTTTCTCTTTCAAGATTCAATTATACATGACCAGTTTTGAGGAGTTTTGAGGGCATTCAGTGAAGTTACACACTTTGACTCCCATGTCTACTATTTCCCCCTTTTTTTCCCCCCTCTACCATGGCTATTATTACAAAATTTATGGTAATTATAAAATTTTGATAATACTTAAAAGGATAGATAAATTTAATTTTTTTACAATACTTTTTAATTTAAAATGAAAGAAAAAATACAAATTTGTGATCAAATTAAATAATAGTGTCAATGATAAAAAAATATATTTTTAATTTTACCTACACCATAGAAAAATATTACATAACTATCAATTTTAATTTTATTTTAACCATTACTTCTAGCCATCAACTCTCAACATCTTCAATTTATAGTTAACAATACACTTAACCAACACTTTTTCATGTTGATGGTTAAATAATGGTTATAATAAATTAAAATTAATGGCCATGTAACATTTCTTAAATCGTCATAATTACTAAAATAATAATAGTAACAATCGCAACACCTTATCGTTTTTATTAAAACTTTTGTTTTATGAAAATTAGTATTTTTTTGAAAAATGGTATTTTAGACTCGACAGGCCAAACTAATTCCTTACGCGATAAACTAGCTAAGTTGTTTTTAATCATAAACTAACGTTTGACAAAAAAAAAATCATAAACTAACTTTTCTTTTGTTGGGCCAAGTTGTATATAAATAGGCTTGGCTAGCATAGGCAACAAATTTTAATTTGATAAACAAGGTTTATGCATTTGGCGGGAAAAGAAAATGGGCCATGGCAAGCTAACTTGTTAACGTTTGTCTGGGGTTGCATCAGCCCAATAATTGGACGAATCTCTTATAATTGACATTACCTGAGGTTAATTCCATCTCAAAAGTTAATCCTAGATTTGATTAAAAAAAAGGTTAATCCTAGAGGGAGCAGAGGGAATGATGCTCGACACTTATTAACTCTCAAAAAATTATATCCTTTGGTGGACTTGTAAGTGTGATAATAAATAGGTGCCTGAGTGTGATCCTACAATATTAGATCGGATAAGCTCTGAGACCAACTTATAATTAAGATTAAATGAGCATAATTCAATTCTAAAAGTGAGTTCATGAAATGAAAAAAAAATTTACATTTATAAATTTTCAAGAGACTATATTCTATGTAAACATGAAATTCAAAAAAAAAATTCATAAATAAATTAGATAAAAGTGCATTAAGGACTTATTAAAAATTAAGGTTAGTCACTTCAATATATAAGGATTAAATTTCATGCAAAGGCCTAGCAATGAGTAGGATAGAGTAGAATCTAGTCACAACTTTAATCCTACTCGCATGTTGATATTTCATTTATAATTCAATTCTATTCTATCCGCGGATTAAAAATCTCCTAACCCTAACTCTATCCGCACTCAACCCGCGGATTGGTTATTATTGCCCCTACATGCAATCCATTAGGTTTTATAAATAATGGAATTGTAAATCCTTTTTCAATTTTGCTTGAGTTAGCAACTGACCGAACATATTGTTTCATACTTTCGTTTGCACTTCCATTAAGATACTTTTTCTATTAATTATAAAAAGTGTGTCCTAATTCCTTCTTAGGAGAATACATCCTATAAGGTTAACATTAAACGTGACGTTTATGTTGTAGATATATGTTAGACTTTTTTTCATTGGATTCTCATGTGTGGAAGGAGGAGGTAGAAATTATGAAGTACTGACTAGGGTCCCCCCTTCCCCAAGTGACTAGACAGTAGCAGTAGCCAGTCACTGAGTGTGATGAGTGAGAAAGAATCTCTCATGGAAGCATGTATTAGTATCTGCTGACGCAACACCGCATCGTGAATCCACAACCGCCGAATTTGCAGGCTCTCCTTACCCCATGCCCTCTACCATTATTTATTCACATTAATTAAATCCTTAATCTAATTATTCTATACAATAATTTCAAATATCCTAAATATAATGTCCCCTAATCAAGGACCACTACACTCTGTACACAAACCATACCAATTCGGATCTTATTCATTCATTCATATATCCATATTGTAAGATGTCACCTACAATTTCTTCACCAAAAATTTCATTCACATTGTGCTTGAAGTTGCCGTCACAAAATTCCAGGCCATGTCGCAATAAAAACAAAAAACACATATTTTGGAAAATGAAAAGACCAGAAAAAAGGGGAGAAAAAAAAAAAGAAAAAAAATAGTAATTAGTAAAAAGCTGCAGTGTGTCTCCCCTTTGTTCGCAGCTCGCAAGGAGTAAAGAATGGTACCTTCCGCTTCACGACGCGCACTGAAATTTCCTTTTTTAATTAATTAATTGGCATTTAAAAATTAGAAGGCTTATTATGAGTAGTGATTAGTCAAATCTAATAGGCAATAGCTACTTAGTTAGTCAGCGTAACATGAAAAATGAAACACCGGTGCGGAGATCATAACCCGCGTTATTAACTCGCTCCACCAACTCACAGAGACTCATAAATAGATACAGAGAAAGAGAGAGTTTATGTTATGAGTATGATTGTGAAGATGAACACTGTGGTGACTATGATGGATGTGGACGAAGAAGAAGAAGAAAAACAAGAAGAGCAAGAAGAAGAAGAAGAGGAGGAGGGGGAAATAGAGCATGTGTTTGTGGCTCACGAAATAGACCTGGATTACGAGTTCGACGCGCCTCGCTTCTTCGATTTCACGCGCCCAGAGACTCCCGCCGAAGCTCAACGAGCTGAGCTTTGGTTCCAAACTGCCCCAACCTACCCTCAATCTCGTGCGCCTTCTTCCCCTTCTTTAATTTTAATCAATTTTTTCCCCTTTTTCTTTGCTTTAGTTCGAAACCTTTAATTTCTTTTATTTGCTCTGGTTCAGCGTTTGTGGCGAAGCTAGTGGTGAGAGAGGGGTTCGTCTTGAGAGATGCTAGCGAGTCTCTAAAATCGAAGATTCTGGAATTTGCGAGCAATGTGGATGATGAGAAATGTAGTGTTGCTTCGGGGATGGAATTTTCGCATGCGATTGTTGACGACAATGTTAATGGTATGCGTCAACGTCGTTTCGTTTGGTTTTCCTCTCTCGTAGTGTCATTATCGTAACTATAGCTATAGCTAGCATTGAAACGACATTGAACTCAAGTTGCTAAGTAAAATTTATATGCTTGAATTCTTACTAGGTTCGAAAGCGCATGGAGCCATTCTGCAAAATGGTGTTACGAATCATCCACTTGAATTACCTACAGGTTGGTAATAAATTAATCACCGATGATTTGATATTTCAAATTACTAGAATATGCTGATTAGTTTCACGATTCAAAACTAGGATTTTGGCGTCACCTATTTTCGTTCTTCATAGTCAATATATAATCTGAAGGTCACATAATATTGCTATGCAATGGATTCAGAATATATATATATATTTATATTTTCACCATGTTAAGTTCATATGAAGAATATTGGCGGTTGGGACCATACTTTTTAGCACCCTAAATTGCAGAGTCTAATTGTAACAAGTTAAGAAACATATTAACCAAGAAAAAAAGTTGAGCTATTTTTGGCTTAGGCACTTTAAGACTCTTGTGTATTTGCAATTATCTCAATTCGTTAATTCCCTTTTTACTTGACATGTATTTGTGCCTCTTTCTAGGACTTACATTTTCCATTAAGAAAATGAGTAATGCTGTGAAATCCAAGGGTGGATCTGCTGTGCCTAAAAGTTCAACTTTAATGAAACCTACAGCTAGTCAATTGGCCAAGCAAAACCGCCCCCCACAAAATGTTGGTTTAAGGTAATTTTAGGATTACATATACTTTTTCATAGTTAAATTGAGGGGGAAAAGAAAAAAAAAGTTGGTTTCCATCTTAAGAATAACATGCCACTGCATTCTCCCACAATATCTCTCTATTCTCAGCAGGGTGCATTATGTCAAAATGCTACCTAAATTACTGTATGGTTGCAACTACATAGATATGTAATTCATGGATTTGAAGTGGAATCACGTATCTTTTTACATCTTGCATTATCAGATTTCACAAGCTACTAACTGCGGATGGAAGAAAGTTATCTACCTCTTCTGGAGCAGAAAGTCAAGCTGCCAAGAGGCAAAAATTAGAGGGTGGTCTCTTGTGCAAGGTCAGAAATTTGTTTTATTCTTCCTGCACTGGTTTTCTAAAACCAGAAGAATATGCTGTTCTTTTTGTTTGCTTATTTGGTAGAAGCTTACTTAAATTCTGTTCATTTTTTCTTTTGGTAAAATCTTATGAAAATTTTTTTCCTAACATGGTGTTGCTTTTTTATGCTTTGGAAATGTTTTTGGGCTTTATATGAGAGCTTAGTCAATACTTTCATGTCTAAGGGTATATAATCCATTAGTCGAATCAAATCTAGTGCCTTGTGTTGTGGTAGTGTAGTTCTTGACCCATGGACATGAAATATAGATGGGGCTTAACAATTCATTGATATACCGTTTATTTTAGATGAAATTTGCATTGCTTACTATATCTTCTCTATGGCAGGTTAGTGATGTGAAACAGCAAACCTGTTTTGTCCACAAGGCACCTAGGAAGGTATGAATCATAAAGCTGAAGGCTCGAAAGAGAACCTTCACTCACTCTGTCAATTTTTATATGACATGCATGATATTCATATTTTAGTATTTTATATAAAATATGTTATTCACTCTTTATTTTGCAATAAATCTATTGATGAGTGGACATGTGTTTAATAAGTTATTCTTAAGGGTATATCCACTATTTACCTTAACTGCGAAAGGGAAGAGCATTTTTTATTTTTCAACAAGGGTCATTTAAATTTTTGGAGGGGCTGGAATGAAGTTCACATGATGGAATATGTGGTGGCAGGCTGTAGCAGTTGAACAAAACCCTTCTTGTTCTAAGTTAAAGCTCACTATTCCTAGAGAACCTGATCTTAAAACAGCACATAGAGCACAAAGGATAAGGTTTGTTGTTGACAACTTGACATGTAGTGTTCGAAATTTTGATGAAGATAAAGTTTCTTCCTGGTATAATAGACTTAGAGAAATACTTGTGCTTTGCAGATCCAAACATGTTGTGGAGGCAGAGAAGCTGACAGGGGCTGCCCCCAGATTCAAAGCACGATCATTAAATAAAAAAGTAGGTGCTTGCTATAGATATTATTGCTTTTGGTTAATTTCAGAGCAGTATTGCCACTTTCTCCTCTAATTGTGTTTGTAATCTAGATTCTTGATGCTCCATCATTGCCACTTCCCAAACGAAGCACTCCACGGCTGCCAGAATTTCAAGTAAACCCAAGTTTTGATATTTTCTTTCTCAATTCATTCAATTTTTCCACCATTTGTTTCATCATAGGAAAGTATTTTGAACTAACAATTAATCTGGAAGTCAAGTTTTTTTCTGCATTATATTGAAACTTGAGTTTAATGTTTATGTTTAAGGAATTTCACCTGAAAACTTGTGAGAGGGCCATGCAACACAATTATGCTACTTCATCTTCACCTCACTGCAACGATTCTGATAAGGTTTCAAATTTTTTATTTTTCTGTCACATTGTGGATTGATGTTAAATGTTCTTACATTTCAAGTAGTCTATAGGAGAAAAGCTGGTTACGAATCTTTATGAACAATTGGCATTTTCTTGTATACTTTTCCTGTTACAAGGAAGATAGATATGTTATATCTTTGAGAAACAAACGTATTTGGTTGCAGGGTTTGGACAGACACGCCGGTGTTACTACTCTAGAAAATAGAATCAGGGATTTTAGAAGGTAAGGAATGCCATGATAAAAATGATAAATGTTCATTGTAACTTGACAATTCATGAGACTATGGTTCTAACTACAAAGTACTATCTCTTTACATAGGCCTACAGCGATGGGTACACCAAAGTTTGATGGATTGGATTTTACTCACAATTTGAAAGCTCGGCCTCCTAATAAGAAGGTATAAAGCATGATAAACTTTTGACAAGATACATGGAAAGATTTTGTTACCGGGAAGCGAACTATGAACATGGGCATATGAGTTATCCATGTTTATATCTACATTTAACTCCTTTTTACGTGCAACTTCTTGGTTTCCTAAAACAAGTTAAAATATCTCTTGTTGTTTCACTTATAGCAACATAAAAATCTCTGAATGCAGATACCTTCGAGTAAAGGAGATAATATTGGTCATTTCCAGAACAGCAAGAAGGAAACTACAGTGCCCATGGTGAACCATGCAGTTTCATTCGTTTTTTTTCTCCTAATTTTTCCCCCGTCTTGCGCAGTAGATTTTATTTATTTATTTAAAGGTAACATCTATCTTCAATTCTATGCAGGAATTCAATTTTTACACTGACAAGGGGGTTCAGTGTAACCCGCCAATTGAACTATTTGACAAGGTGAGTTTATAGTTTTTTTTGCAGAATACCCCGTTTCTTCCCTGTTGCAATTTAATTATTTTTCAGCCACCTACCTATTACTCCTATGAAATTTTCGCTTCATTCATTATCGTTACTTAAATACTCTATATTGAATTCAATGGCCACAATTCTCAATAATTCTCATTTATTTAAATGTCAGCTGTCCCTGACATCTGAAGCCCAGCAAAATAATGGGTCTCAATTGAAGTTGCCTCAGCATCAGCACTCTGGGATGTGCAGAAAGGTTTCCCCTCTATCACTTGAATTGTGTGTGATGATGACCTTGAATTATTTTTCATAGCATCGAGTGAATAAATATTATTCATTTCTTTTGTGCTACAATTCAAAAGAAAATATAGTAAATATTTTAATCCTGAGCAAGTGGTAATAATAGTGACACTGATAGTGTAGCAGTGTCTGAAGCACATGACTTCTGTTTTTTCTTTTCCTTTTTTCCCCCTTTTCTTTAAACGAATATTTGTTTTGATAATTGCTCATCATGTAGCTAACACAATGATGTAGGAAAAACCTTATATGTTTGGGGCAAAGCCAATTCATAGTGGGAATGGTGGTTGCATCAGTGAAGCTGGCAGACTATTGAGTGGAAGAAGGTATGCATTATTGACCTCACTTTCCATGTCTATACTAGTTTGATTGTTCCCAGTCAAAAAAAAATAGTTTCATTGTGTAATATCCCAAAGCAAAGATAATTATTGTTCATATGTTGGAGCTTTGGAGGAAAGCTCAGCGTGTAACTCTTCTACCTGAAATGATTCAGGAGCTTGGGAATTCGGTGACGATGAATGACGAGATAATATGGACAACCACATTGTTATGGGCATCATATTTGAATTTTTGCCCCTAACATTGAGCTCAATGGTACATATAGGCTTTAACAACTTAGTTGATAGATCATCCATTACTGTAAACAAAATGTTAGAACTAAGAACTGACATATCTCCTTATATAACTTGTAAGTTGTATCCTCTGCAACTCTCCCTGGATCATATTAAAAAAAATGAAAAAAAGGTAAAGGAAGTGTTGTATAGCGGACATCAAGCAATAAGCATCTTCTGAGTTCTGAAGCACTTACGCGTAGGTGCGTTATATATTGATACTTAGATTCGATTATGGTTAAAAATTCTAGGATCTGACATGGTTATTATAGTATAAAATTAGCGTAAAAACAAAATTACAAGAGAGAAGTACTAATATTAACATAAATTCTAATAAAAATTCTAAAATGCATTTGTTCTAATAAATCCATTTGCTAATAAAGGTTCCCTGAGATGTTAAATCTTTTAGCTATGAAGTTCAGAACTTCAGGTAGACACATTTTGGATCATGACCCAAACAAAAAAGACACATTTTCGATATCGGGGAGGCTTTTGGGGAAGAACCAAGTGAGGGAACACAAGATGAGAAGACATCACATTTAACTCAAAACCTTAAGGTGTCATGTAATTCTCATCTTATAAATTTCTCACTTTTTTTTGCTCTCAAAGACGTGAGACTAATCCCTCACACTTTAACATCAACATATTTATCAAACCATAGTTTGACATGCATATCTTTGCGTTTAATTGTTCAATTATATCTTAGCGAAAATAAAAGATATTTTTTGGACATGAATAGACAGTTATTCAACTTGTTTGACCTATATTTCTTTAAATGAGGTTAAAAATACAATAATTATACACAACCAAGTTATTTTAACAACCATGCTCAACCAAGTCCCTAACCCATACGCGCCTCTCTCTTTTAGGTATTTTCATTTTTTTGAAATCTGGACCCCTTAAATTTCGTTCATTCTCTTTTTTTTAACTCACATACGTTATTTCAAAATTCGTTTTAGCAAGCCCCTCTGATTTTTCTCTTACTCCCATTCACTGTCATCTTCCTTCTTCATTGTCGTGATCTATTCAATTACGTTTTGTGTTCCTGATTAGTTGATGATAGATGCTATTAAGCAATCGTTAGTTTCTGAATCTTCTTAGTACATTTGAGTGGTAACTTTCAATAACCCATTTATGTTTTCATTCAAAATCGTTTCTACCTTCATTCAAAATTTGTTCCTACTTTCATTCAAAATTCGTTTCTGTTTCCTGAAAATTCAATTCAGTTTTTAATTCAAAACCGTTTTTACTTTCATTCAAAATCTGTTTCTACTTTTATTCAAAATTCGTTTCTGTTTCCTGAAAATCCAATTCACTTTTTAATCAAAACCGCTTCTACTTTCATTCAAAACCGTTTCTACTTTTATTCAAAATCCGTTTCTATTTTCATTCAAAATTCGTTTCTGTTTCCTGAAAATTCAATTCAGTTTTTAATTCAAAATCCGTTTCTGTTTTTCATTCAAAACTCGTTTCTGTTTTTATTCAAAATCCGTTTCTGATTTTTTGAATATCCAATTCAGTTTTTCATCATCAACAACAACAATAACAATAACAGCAACAACACCACCAACATTAACAGCAACAACACCAGCAACGACACCAACACCAAGAAGAAGAAGAAGAAGATGACGTTGATGATGTTGGCTTCAACGACGATAGTGGCGACTGCAGTAACGACGACGGTGGTGGGGGTCTGCAATAGCACAGAAGAAGAAGAACGAAGAAGAAGAAGACGCTGCTATGTAGTGAACACGCGTTTTTTTATTTGGGAGAGTGATAGCGCGTGCAGTGTGTGAGAGTGAGAAAAAATTACTTGGTTGGACTTGGTTGAGATAAATGCTTGAATGTGTAGCATTACTGTTAAAAATAATAGGTATTAATACAAAAATTATCTAAAATGATTTATGTAATTAAAAAGGCGTTATCAACATATTATTATTCATCCAAGAAAAAATTATCTAAAAAGGCGTGTCGCACCCGGGTCTTGTGTGTCAATGTTCGTGCATAATGTCGCTTTAATCAATTTCCTGCCATGAATTTTTTTTTTAAAGAAAAATACCGATCAATCCTTCACAAAAATTCATATAGACATAGCTATGATTAATTCGATATAGTTTAGGCATATGTATATATATCTAAGCCAAGCAAAATACATATTTTTCTACAGAGAATAGTTTAGGCATAGCTTCCTGGAGCATAATTTCGTTCAAAAACAAAGAAATCCAGGACTAATTTGACATAGTTGTGTGACAGTAGAAATCATGATTCTTGAGCCACATCCTTGTTGTCAGCAACTGAATTGTTGTTTATGGTAAGAGCTTTCTTTGTCCAACGCTTGATGTCATAAGCCTTCTTCAAAGGTTTCTTCTCCTTGCCTTGCTTCTTCTTAGTTATTGCAATGGCAAGGTCATTGGGGAACAAGGTTTTCCAAACGAATGCATGGAGAAGTGTGGATACAAAGAGCACAGACACCATTGTTGATGACATAAATGATAGCCCAAGAGCAAGCCCCTTGCTTATGACGCAAGGTACCTGCTCTGCATATTTTATGGTTGCCACCGATGCTGTTGTCATTGGAAATGTATAAGACCACCACGCCACTGAAAACCTGTCCATTATTAAACATAAGCCATATCACCCATTTTTCCTATTGAAAATAATATTGATATCACTTGATATATTCGACTAAATTGATATCTAATCGTTTTCAACTATTAACTTCACATGAAAACATGAAAACAGCTACGCGTGAGTTTCCACCTAAGTTTTAGAACCTTATTCATAAGGATGGAATGTTAATATTATTTGTGTGTACCTGAAACCAGTGAAGAAATTGATCCGGACAACAAGTGAAACATAGAGAAACAATGCAATGAAGTAGCAAGTCCTCGACAAACCATCAAATTCCCCATATACATTTGCCCAAGCAAGGCTAGCCGCCGAAGGAGCCGCGATAAACATGGAGTAGACAGGGTGAAGCTCCTTCGGCAGCGCCTCGCTTGTTGGCAGCCTCTGATAAAGCGTCACAAAAACCACCAGATAATGCGCAAACCCGACTGCCCAAAGGAACTTTGCTGGCTCATTCCAACCAACCTTTGAAGCCAAGATTGCGCCGACGAAGTTTCCAACCACAGAAAGGTGTGATGATGGGTTTGCAACTTTGCAGAGACGCCTTTTCCCTCCAGAGAGCCACTGTCCATAGATTTTGAGCTCAAGAAGGAAGTAAGGGCCCATGAAAGTGCACCATATAGCAGGGTGGAGTTTGTCTGGGGCTAGCTTAGGGGGCACTCCTATGGCAAGGAACATGCATACGACCCATGGGGCGAAGAAGAAGTTGACTCTCACTGGGTGGAAGTACTCTCTTTTCACTGCTTCAAAGTAGAATATGCATTTCAGAATGTATGTGAAGGTAACTGCTATTAACACTGTCACTGCCAAGAGCCATAGCCCAAAGTTGATGCCTGGGGTTATGTGGAGGAACTCGGTGGCTGGCGAGGTTGCCAGGGCCCGCCAGAGCACCACTTGGCTGCTTAGGCCTAGACAGATACCGAAGCATCCTATCGGAAAACGCAGGAGGAAGGGCCATTTCTCGTCTTTGGGGAGAAGAATGTCCTCTGAATCCTGTTACATAATAATTGTAAATTCTAAGGTACAGATGTCAAATAAAACAGAAGTATAAATATCGGCCAATTTTATCTGATATATCTTTCCATGTGCATATGCATTAAAGATCAACGACTACCATTATATCTTTGTATTTTTATATACTTTTATATTTTTACTGAAGAGTGCACATGGTTTCAATGGTTCGGAGTAGTGATAGGCCTTGTGCAAAAACGAAAAGCATGAAATCATAACAAGATTTAAATCATAGAATCGTTTTAGTCGGTAGAAATTTTATAAAATCATTTAACTCTCATTTGAAGTGTTAATATTGGGAAATTTTAAAGTTAAATCAAAATTGTAGCTATTAGTAAACAATATAACTGTGCTAATACAAGTAAGTTAGTTTGAAGAGAGTGTTATTATTATTATATCTGACCTTGACTTGATCTAACTCGGGTCCTCTAAGAGCATCAAAGTATCTACCAGCAGGAACACTTTCATTAACAGAATCTTGATTCCCACCAGAGCCATTACTATTCTGGGACTCCAATTGATGATGATCCTTCTCCTTGTTATTCCTAGTTGGCAACAAAGAATTCTGCTTGCTGAGTGTTGACTTAGTCTTGAACATGCTGAAGTCCCTCTTCCTTCCTTCCAATGCATGAATCCCATTGGCACCACCCAAGCTGGTTCCACTTCTTGTTAGAGTAGCCTTCCTCTCATATTCTTTTGCTTTCTTCTCGCTGTTGAGCACGGAAAACCCCGTCTCCAGCGAGACTTGCCGGTTGAAACTCCGGTGATGGGGTTTCCTTGCTGATGATTCTTTATTAGCAGCCTTGTTGTTCATCATCATCAGGTGCTGCTGCTTGTTATTATTATTATTATTGTCAGCTTTGTCCTCTGATTTTATCATTCTCTCTTCGTCTCCTTCTTCTTCTTCCGGCAAGACTTCATGAATGTCCACAAAATGGTTTTGGTGAGAGCCTAGATGTATTGGTTTCTTGTCCATTCTTTTGCGTTGTGGTAATAATACATGCACATATATAGCAAAAACAACCTCAATTGGAATCTTATATAAAGGTTGGGTGGTTTGGTTTTTTATGCTAGTGGTGGTGTCATGAAAGAAATTTTTATATGTTCTAAAACATACAATCGTATTAAGTGTATGTATTAATAATTATTAAAAACAATAAGTTATCAATAAACCATTAACCATTGCTTATAGAAATCAATATATATAAAAAATGGGTTAAAGTGTATAAAAATATATATTTAACATTTTATATAAAAAATTATTATACATTACTGTAAGCAAGTTTAATATTATTCTATTGTATCAAATTTTATTATTTTATTAAGACATACTTGATTATTTTAGTAATGGAATATGTAGTTAAAAAATTGTGTGAATTAATATATATAAATATATATATATTAGTGGATTTTTTTTTAAATAATAAAAAAAACGCCATATTTACCATTGTAGGCGCGCTCACAAAAATTTACATTTTTACGCATTCCTTACTTATCTGCAAACCCGAAATAAGTTAAACACGTATCTCGGGCTTGCAGAACCCGAGATACATAAAAAATAAAATTCACCCCTATTCAGTGAGCTCGAGATATAATCAAAATGTGAAAATGGCAAAATGCATTGCATTGAATGAGAGACTTTTCCTTTTTTTTTTTCTGAATTATTACTTATTATTATTTTTTATTCCAATGCATGTCATTAACTGATTTGAAAGATAACACTAGTATCAATGTCTCATATTTGACCAATTCATTTTTTAATAGAGAAGTTTTTAATTAAATCTAATAACTTAAAGCTCTTTAATTTAAAGTTGTTAATATTTTTTTTATTAATAATATTATATTTTTAAATTAAAGAGCTTTAAATTATTAGATTTAATTAAAAACTTCTCTATTAAAAAATGAATTGGTCAAATATGAGACATTGGTACTAGTGTTATCTTTCAAATCACTTAATGACATGCATTGGAATAAAAAATAATAATAAGTAATAATTCAGAAACAAAAGAAAGGAAAGGTCTAAAGGAAAGGTCTGTCATTCAATGCAATGCAGTTTGCCATTTTCACATTTTGATTATATCCCGAGCTCACTGAGTCCGAGATAGGGGTGAATTTTGTTTTTTTATATATCCCGGATTCTGTAAGCCCGAGATACGTGTTTAGCTTATTTCGGGTTTGCAGAACCCGAGATAAGTAACGAATGCCTAAAAATGTAAATTTTTGTGAGCGCGCCTACAATGGTAAATATGGCGTTTTTTTATTTATTTAAAAAAAATCCATATATTAGTAGAGGGTCAACAATTTTAGTGTAAAAAGAGGGAGGATTGCTTAAAAAATTAAGATCAAGATAACAAAAAAAAATGTTGATTACCTGAAATTTTTGTAAATATATACAAATATATATTATCTTTTGGTGTGTCCTAGGGTATCCATCCTAGAGATAACGTGGGCGATCATTTCAAGCAAGCAAATTTGATTCCCATGTGCTAAAGAGAATTGAATTCAGGAGAAATGATTAAGAAGCACCGAAAAATTTATGCTAACTTGTATTGGTATACGATAGTTTATTTGATAGTTGATTTTTGTTATGTATGTAGTATTTTAATAGATATAAATATATTTAAATACATAATAACTAATTTTTAATGTATATGAATATTTATACTTAAAATATTTAATCATGTTCCAACAATAATTTTAACAACAAATTAGTTTTCAACTTAATATATTACTTAGCTTCTATCCTTATTATTGGCCGCACAATTGAATAATCGAAAATATATTTTTGGATCATACATTAAAAAGTATGCATGTATTTTTCTCTTGGGTCACGGAAAGTTAGAAAAATTGAAGGAGGTAGCTCTTTTATTTTTGTGGACGGTGGTTATTGTTGTGTTTACGATATATGAAATTGAAGCCACTGCTTTGCTTTGAGAAGGGGAATCCCGTGAGTGAAAATTTGAAGGTGTGTTGGTTTGTGGCTTTGGATTATTGATAGCATAAGCATATGATTAATAAGACTTTAGAAGATGATGAGTTGTCAAATTAGATCAACACGGGGATCATTCTCTCTCACACTTCAAATTCATTTAATTTAAATTAAAGCAAGTAGAAATCCCCATTGAGTTTATTGAACACGAGTGCCACGCCCACCAAATTTCAGAGTTTGGTTTATTTGCAAACTTTTGCCGAAATCGTTGTCTAATAACCTTTCTTTCACACAGTGACACAGCATAGGAGTAGTGATCATGTTTCATGGTTTAACTAGTCTTGGTGAATTGAAACCAAGGCTTCAAGATATAATATCAAATCAAAGCGAGTTATAAGTACGTGGTTCAATCATTTTAGAAACTATATAGTATACAACTTCATTTGTGCGGCCAATAATAAGGATAGACGTAACATATATATCAAGTTATAAGTACGTGGTTAAAAATTTTAGAGGATAGATCGAAACACTGAGCTTTTGATATCAGTCAGTTTTTGCACACACATGCACATACATACATGATTCATACAGATATAATAAATCATCAAACACAATATCATCAGTAGTTAGTTATTAGAGTCTCAACATTTTTTATCAATATTAGTGGACGAGTTAAATATTATATTCTACCTTGAATTCTGGGTTGCGGTCAAATTGCCCTTTTTAAATTTAATGGCATCAAATTGGATCTGATTTTTATCCTTTTTTATTTATCAAAGGCAGTTCTATTTCATTTAACTGAATAGAAAAAATGAATACATATGAGTTGGGTACAACTTGGACAACCAAAAGCAAGAGAAAGTGGGATCTCCACATGAATTACAATGTAAATATCAAATAAACTTAGAGAGAAAGATATTAAAAAACAAAGAAATGTGATATCTTTGAAACTGAAAGTTGATCTCAACGACGGAGGCAAAAATCATTTGGAGAAGATGCGGCTTCGAAGATATGTTGACGCAGTGGATACCATCGTGGATATTTTTTTCGTAGACCTTAGTACCCGTAAAATTATGTAGAAACCACAAGATTTCAATTCAAATTCCACCATTCGAGATTGACTGTTGGTTTCACAGATAAAACCATTCTCGGGAGAGTAGGATATACAAATCCCTTTCAGTTTATGAAAAGTCAAGGGTCTCTCCAAACCCTAACAATTCCTGCAAAATACTCTTATATCATTAAAGATAAGAGAAAACCATTTGGTTGGCTCCAAATTATTTTGAAATCAGCCTCCATAGTTCGAGATGCAAAGAATCTTCTAATAAGTCTATTCAACACAAATCTTCACTCATTCTCTAATATCTTCTGAGTACTCCAAATGAACAAGAGAAATTCGAACACCAGAAAAATCATATTAGGGCACAAGAGAAAATTCTAATAGGGCACAAGAAAAAACTCTAGCAGAACACTAGAGCACAAGAGAAAACCCAAATAGAGCACAAGAGAAAACTCTAGCAGAACACTAGAGCACAAGAGAAACCCTAATAGGGCACAAAAGAAAACTCTAGCAGAATACTAGAGCACGAACGGAACCAAATTGGCCAAGTTAATAAAAAATTGTGTACCAAATTAGTCTATCTGATTTTTATCCTTTATCCTTTTGTAAGTTTAAAAAATGATGAACTAACCTTTAACAATCATGCTATTTGAACAAGTGGTTTTTACTAACCAAGTGAAAAACCAAAAAATTTTGAAACAAAACCCCACTCTCACCCTAAAACGCGTGTACACACGCTCTTCTTCATCCTTCTCATTGTTGCCGTCTTCTTCTTCATCGTCCTCCTTCGACGTCGTCGTCTTCTTCTTCTTCTTCCACCATGTCTGCAACTTCTCCGTTGTCTTCATTGTCGTCTTCTTCTTCTTTCATGTCTGCAACTTTTTCTTCGTCTTTATTGTTATTGTTGTTGCTGTCGTCGTCATTGTTGTTGTTGTTGTTACTATTACGTTTCGTT
>JASCZI010151251.1:39165-72040 GCA_036250425.1 Stylosanthes scabra
AGGAAGAAAGCATGTTATGAATTACTCCTAATTTTTTAAATCTAATTTAATGAGTAATATTTAATATTTCACTCACCAATTTACTAAATAATATTATAATTAGATTCTTTTGAAAATTAATTTTAGTATCCATTATTGATGTTTTATTTTTGTATATGAAATATTGAATTAAATCTTTATGATATATTTTTTAATCTTAACTTTTATATAAGATAAAAATTTAATTAAATAATTATATAATAGATTATATTTTTTTTGCCCCCCTCATATAAAATTTCTGGTTCCGCGAGTCCATCACCCATATTTATCATCAACACTAAAAGAAAACAAAAACTTTAAAAATCCAAAAGAAAAAGGGACCAAATTCATCATATATGGAGGCGAAACTGCAAAAGCGTGGTGATGATATAAAAAAAATTTTCAATTTAACTCTTAAAGTGTTCGGATAATTAATTTAAATCTTTTTACTATTTTATACTTATACGTGTTTAATTTACCTTTTTTTTTAATTTTACTAAAATTTTGAATTCTTTACTTTTGATGGTATATAAAAGTGTGTCTCAATATGTATGTGTTACTATAGGTTCGTTTGGTTGATGTCCCAAAACCTAATGGACAGACACAAAGACACAATAGTGCACGGACACAAAATGCACATATTTTTTTTATTGTGTTTGGTAAATATATACAAGGCACACAGACATAAACCAAATGTCTATTTTATCATTTACACCATTGCTTTTTCATCGTTATCCCTATCACCACTGCCACTATCCATGGCTTTCCACCATCATCACCATCAACATTAACCCTAATTTTTACCAACTCAACAATTCTTAAAAGAAGGAAAAGAAAAAAAATTAAACAGATCAGTTACAGAATTTAAATTTAAAAAAAATAAACAAAAATGAATCTAACAGATTTGAAAAAAAGGATGGAGATTTCTTGAAGTTATAGATGAAAATGAAAAAAGGCAGTGGCAGCAAGATGATGGGGACGATGGAGGACGACGCAGTGGACGATGGCGAAAAGGGTAGTTTGCTAATGCAGATCTGGAGGCGAAGTGAGGGAAGCGTCGGCGCAACCTGAGGAAGAGAGGCGGCTGAAGAGACAGCCACAACAACGACAAAAACAACGCTAAGAGGGAAGCAGGGGCGTGCAAACGGAGAAGAAAAAGAGAGAGAGGGGCAACGGTAGAAGAGAGGAGAAGAGACGAACAAAGGAGGGAGGCAGTAACGATAACGGCGGCGTCGATAGTGGCGGAAGGAGAAGGCAGTGGGAGAAGGGAGGTTGGAAGATGGAAGGAACTGAAAAGGCAGAATTGGAGAAGGAGAGAGTTATGGGAGTTAGGGTAAAAGACAAGATTAGAATTTCAAAAAATAGTTGGGGATAAAATTGGAAAAGTTTGTGTCTCATAGTTTGTGTCTTAGTGTCGCAGGTTGAGGGAGGTACACTAAATACATGTTTTTTATGTGCATCAGTGTGTAAGTGTGTCCATCAATATTTTGTGTTTGAGCAGACGTGTGTGAGCGTGTCCATCTGTGGGTGTGTCTCATGAGCTAACCAAACGCAGCTTTATATAAGAAAAAAATTGTGTCTCATCAAAACAAACCAAAGAAGCTTACTCATATCAATGTCTTCGATGATGCATATAATCATTAACCAAAACTACCATAAATACCTAAAGAATAACTATAATTGTTTTGATTAGGGTATTTATTAGATTATAGATTATAATAGATAGCAGTTTCAATAGTTCTATTAATGATTTTTAAATTACTCAATATTCATCTTATCACGTCTAGTAGAGTTGAAGAGTACCAACGCAAGCTAGCACAGATGGATGAGGGTCTGTGCTCCTTAACCATCTCTCTCGGGTTTGATTCTTCCGGGAGGATGGGAGTAGAGAGAATTTGCTTCGGAGGGTCGCCCAATTTATCTCTGCAGTACCCGATAAATTAGTTATTGGACTTTCGGTTCGGTGAATACCCTGGTGCACACACAAAAAAAAAAGTAGAGTTGAAGAGCATTTAATTTTTGATACACTATAATAACAAAAACGGTGTTGTAAATTTGTTTGTAATAATTTACAATAATTATACATAACCAAGTGTTTTTAACAACCAAGCCTAATCAAGTTGATCACTCACAAGCGCCTTTCTCTCTTTACGTTATTTTTGTTTTTTCAAATTTAAAATCCCTAAAATTTTGTTCCTTCCTTTTTTCACTCACACACGCTTTATTCTGCATCTTGTTTCCATTATTCTTCTTCCTCCTCCTCTTCTCATCATTCTTCTTCTTCTTCTCCATCAACTCCTCATGCTTCTTCTGATGACGATGATGGTGACGGCAGTGGCGGCGACGACAACAACAAAGAAGAGGATGAGGACAATCAAGACGACACAATAGATAAGAAGAAGATAGCAGCGACGATGATGATAATGGCAACGACAACAATAGGAAGAAGAAGACCAAAACCACGTAAATAGGAGGAAGAAGATGAGTAGCAGCAGTAACAGGAAGATAGAATACATTTGAGTGGTAACTTCAAATAATTCAAAATCATTTTCTACTTTCATTCAAAATCCGTTTTTGTTTTCATGAAAATCCAATTCAGTTTTTATATATGAAAATCTGTTTCTACTTTCATTCAAAATCCGTTTCTGTTTGAGCTAAATAAGACCACACCTAGGCATGGGTTCGTCACCAAAATCACGCCTAGGCGTAAAAGAAAATATGTTTCTACTTTCATTCAAAATCCGTTTCTACTTTCATTCAAAATTCGTTTCTGTTTCATGAAAATTCAATTCAATTTTTAATTCAAAATTTGTTTAAGTTTTCATTCAAAAATCATTTCTGTTTCCATTCAAAATCTGTTTCTGTTTTCCTGAATATCTAATTCAGTTTTTTATACTAAATTCGTTTATGTTTTTGTTCTAAATCTATTTCTGCTTGTCTTCAAAATCCGTTTTTGTTTTTTAAAAATAACCAATTTAATTTTTCATCAACAACAACACCAACAATAACAGGAACAACACTAACACCAACAAAGAAGAAGAATAAAAAAAAGAAGAAGAAGGTGATAATGATGATGATGATGATGATGGCTGCAACAACAATGGTGGTGGCTGCATAGCGGTGGATGCGCGTTTTAAATTTTGAGAGAGGAGTACGTGTATTTTGGAAGAGGAGAAGAGTGCGTGTTTTTCATGTTATTTGAGTGAGAGTGTGTTAAAAATACTTGGTTGAGCAAATTGTTTGGATGGATAGCATTATTAAATAATTTATTCATATATAATAAATTTTTAAGTGGAAATTAAATCTTAGACGATTATTGCTTTTTTATTTTTGTCATTGACGATTAGTGCTTATTAGGATACACTTAAATTAAAGCTTTAAGTGCAAATGCTTAGTTTTGAACTCGAATTTTTGGATATTGAAGCACTTCTCATTATCGTTAGAATACAAGGATTGGCAACCCATGATTGTTTAAGCGAATTAATAATCTTCCTACTAGGCCTACATATGAAACTCTCGCCAGCATTCATTAGGGCAATTCACCCGGCCCAACCCATTTTCATATTTGGGCCTTAGAAAAGTGCCTACTCATCGAGCCCAAACAGTTAAAGGCATGGACACGTGTAGAGCAGAGAAGAGAAGTGATTCTTTCTAGTTGCCACCAGTCCGCCCAGTCGTAGGGGAAGGTTTGAGGTGCTCCTTCAATGGCCGTGGCTATTCGCAGTGCCTCCCTCGTGTTGAAGAACAAGTTCAGTCCACTTAACGCTCATAACAGTTGTATTTGGAGTAAGAAGAAGCCTTTCATCTGCAAGATGTCCACCAGCGACTCCCCCAACTTGACTCACACTATGACGCTCCCCAACAAGAACTCCGAACCCGTTCGCATTCTCGCCGAACCCGGTGTCTCCTCCTCTGATTTCTGGTAACTCATTTCCCCTCTTCTCTTTTATGCGCGTTTTTAATCTACCAAATATTCTAGGGATAGAGAATTGATAGTTGCTAGTTATTTTGTTTGTTTATTGCGATCCGTGAATAACGTTGCGCAATTTGAGGCAATTGAATTGGGGAAAGGAGCTGCTTGGGCGTTGCTCAAGTAAGAGCCATCTTCGCCAAATGCATGGCTTCATGGTTACCGCAGGTCTTGCTCAAGATCACATACTCTTCTCGCGATTCATATACGCTTCTGCGTCGCTTGGTTTTCCATCTTATGCCTACTCCGTCTTTGTCCACACCCACACCCACACCCACTCTCCCAGCATCTTTGTCTACAACAACATCATATGGGCTCTCTCTTCCTCCAATCCTCCGCTTGCCTTTTCAATCTTCAACTCTATTCGTCACCTCGGCCTCCAACCTGACTCTTACTCTTTCCCTTTTGTACTCAAGGCTGTCCTCTGCTTAGTACATTCACCACTTGCCCTTTCCCTTGTCTCCCAGATTCACTCCCAAGCTGTTGCCGCCGGGTTGAACACCCATCATGAAGTGGCTGCGTCCCTTGTTCGTGTGTATTCCTCTTGCGGTCGGTTGTCTTGTGCTCGGAAGCTCTTCGATGGAATCCCATTCCCTTCCAGGCGTGTTTCCCTGTGGAATGCTATCCTTGCTGCTTACGCCAAGGTGGGTGAGGTGGCCACTGCACGAGACTTGTTTGAGAGTATGCCTGAAAAGGATAGGAATGTTGTTTCTTGGACTACACTTGTTTCTGGTTACGCGCAGAATCATAATCCGAATGAGTCTCTCGCGCTCTTCCGACGAATGCAGATTCATGGTGTGCAACCAGATGAGATTACCCTCCTCGCTGTGCTCTCCGCCTGTGCTGATTTGGGTGCGCTTGAGCTTGGCGAGTGGATCCATAACTTCATTGAAAGGCATAAGATGCATAAGATTGTCCCTCTGTGTAATGCCCTCGTAGACATGTATGCAAAATCTGGCAACATTAGCAGAGCACTCCATGTGTTTGAGAATATGAAGAATAAAACGGTTGTGACCTGGACAACAATGATTGCAGGACTTGCTTTTCATGGTCTCGGACAGGAGGCCCTCCATATGTTTACTCGCATGGAAAATGCTCAAGTCAAGCCAAATCAAGTCACCTTTCTTGCGATCCTTTCTGCTTGTAGCCATGTTGGGTTGCTTGGATTGAGCCGCCATTATTTCTCATCTATGGGGTCCAAATATGGAATTGAACCTAAGATTGAACACTATGGCTGCATGATTGATTTACTTGGGCGAGCTGGCTATCTTAAAGAAGCAAAGGAACTGGTTTCACAGATGCCTTTTGAGGCAAATGCTGCAATTTGGGGATCCCTTCTTGCTGGTGCAACCAGATGCAGTGATGCTGAGTTAGCAGCAGAAGCGCTGCATCATCTAATAAAGTTGGAGCCTCATAATAGCGGGAATTATTCACTGTTATCGAATACCTACGCTTCGCTTGGTAGGTGGAGTGAAGCTCGGATGGTAAGGAAGGCTATGCGGGACACAGGTGTGGAGAAGATCCCGGGTGTGAGTTTTATTGAGGTGAACAACAAAGTATATGAATTCATTGCTGGAGACAAATCAGGCGTCTACTTTATTGACATATGTGATACCCTTCATAGCATAAATGGGCAGCTAAAGATGGTTTATCATATGGTGGACGGTTAGATGTTGATTGCTGACAAGTGACATGGACGACTATTTCTTTTAGGCAGCACTTCTATGGATGTTATTACTAATTAGTAAAGGTTAGTATTGATGGTAACCTGATGTGTCCAAAGCCCAAAGGCATGTGGTACTGGTGGCTTTCTTATGTTTTTTAACGAAGCATTAGTTATCTGGACTTTGATTGTTTCAGAATTTCAACTTTTGGTGTAGTTGCTTTTGATTTGTGTAAAAAAAATTAGATTAGATATTTGAGTTCAGATGCTAGGTTTTGACAGGTTCCTATGAGATGTAATGGCAAAAGAGAATTGATAGGCACACAGTTTCTTGTTGCTATCTTGCTATGTAACAAACATGTGTGTTGTGTCAGTTACGGTGGTTTGGTTTGGTTTGGTTTTTGACGTTTTCCTTTGCAGGAATGCTATTGATTCCTCTTTATTCAAGCAATGGTTGCGTAACTTGCAAAGTGAGACTGGGATTCTGGCTGATGGCACCTTGGCTCTGAAACAAGTTCTAATTCAGGTAATTGCATCATCAAGATTAAAAAAAGGGATATGATTTCCGATAATTAGGCCTTGCTACGTGGTAATTTAAGTAAATGACTATCCTATTAGTATTCTAGTCTTGTTCATGTTCTCAAATCAACATCAACGAAACTTGGTGGACTTTTTTCATGTAAACAGGGTGTAGACATGTTTGGAAAGCGCATTGGGTTTCTCAAATTTAAAGCTGACATTTATGACAAAGAAACAGGGAATAAGGTATCAAATGGTTTACATAATAGGTTCTACTAGCACAGAGCTATGAACTGTAGGCATTTTTCCTGTTGTATTCTACATATATTACTCGAAAATAGCTTCTTGAGCTTCAGTATCCAGAAATTGGATTCCTCACCATGGAAAGCAAAGTTTAAACAGCATTTGATTCATAGGCATACTACATGCTGAACCATTTGTATCTAGAAGTCATAACTATTTAGGATCTTTTGCTATTTACCTTATGTTCTTCTTATGCATCCATCATTCCTCTTTTGCATGTAATTTATTTGCACTTGCAATCTTCAACATCTGCCTCGGGTCTCATGTACATCAGATTCCTATATGCTTGAGATAGGTATCTCACATCCATGTGCATAATAATTCCCACAAATCAAAGATGCCTGGCATATTAGATGACTGTGTACTAAATGTCTCATTATTTTATCTATCCACATTTTTTAACTTGCACCTGATGTTTATTTCTTTTTCTTTTATAATAAAGTAAACCGTGATTAGGTTCCAGGTATTGTATTTGCAAGAGGACCTGCTGTGACTGTGTTGATACTTCTGGAATCAGATGGTGAAACGTATGCTGTCCTTGCTGAACAGGTTGATAGATGATGGATCCTTGTAGACATAACTATGTTCTTTTTAAACATTTTAACTAGAGTTCCATATTATGCTTATTATTTTTTATTTATCAGGCAAGGGTTCCTGTTGGAAGAATTATTTTGGAATTGCCTGCTGGAATGTTGGATGATGACAAGGGTGATTTTGTTGGCACTGCAGTTCGTGAGGTCTCTCTCTCTCTCTCTCTCTCACACACACACACACACACCAATTCTCTTCATGGCTTATTTGTGAGTTGTGACTGTGACAGGTTGAAGAAGAGACTGGCATAAAGTTAAATATTGAAGACATGGTTGATCTCACTGCATTCTTGGATTCTTCTACAGGATGCAGATTTTTCCCCTCACCGGTATACGTTAATCCTTCTGCATCAAGACCTTACTGCATTTCTTTTCCTTGAAAAATTTAATGATGTCTGTGCTTTGCAAATAATTTTGAAAAAGAGCTAATAATGCACCTACTGCTTTATAGTTGTACACTAATTTAGTTTGGTATTTTGAGTGTAGTTTAGTTTCGTGTCATTGTGCTTTTAGATTTGCATTTAGGATTCAGTGAGCATTCAGTTCAATTTTTCTTTTTTTTTTTTTTTTAAAAAAAAGAAAATTAATAACAGTAGATTTTTACTTCACAAACTTTAAGAAATTATCTGGATGCTGGAATATTAAATTGTGCATTTCACATGTAAAGTTTTTTTTCTTAATACTTCATTACATGGTGATCTTATTTTCACTTATTTTAGGGAGGGTGTGATGAAGAGATCAGTATCTTTCTGTACAGAGGGCGTGTTGACAAAGAGATCATCACACAACTACAGGGAAAAGAAACCGGCCTTCGTGATCATGGGGAGCTGATTAAGGTACGTGCAGTACCATACAAGAAACTGTGGCGCACCACGGCAGATGCCAAGGTTTTGGCGGCTATTGCACTGTTTGAAATGGCTACCAAGGAAGGGCTATTGCCTCCCACACCAACCTAACTTAGTAGCCTTGCTTGGTGTACTGCTTTGGGAAAGATCAAACAAACTTTGTAAAGAAGCTTGTACAAAGAATTTGATTATCGTTGCATTTTGTATGCAGTGGAGCAACCGAGATTTAGTTTCGTCCTTGCTAAGATGATGGCATATCAAGCTAGTTATGCGAATTATTGTTTCGTAATCTACCTGCAATTTTTTTATATCTTCGAGACAAAAGAGCGAGCTACCCTTTGTAAAAAATCTTGAGAAAAATACCAACGAGGCCTCTCATAATTACATCGAAAGACAACGAGGCTCCTGAAAGAAAACATACCACTCCACTCCCGGCCCCTGACATTTCATTTAGGAGACTTTCTAGTCCCTATTTTATTACATCATGAGGGGTTAAAATGTCTCACGAGATAAAAGATTAGGGGCCGGAAAGTCTTACAAATTAAAAATATGGGCCGGAAAGGATGTGTTTTTTTTATCAGAGATCTTGTAATCCCTCGAGAGTAATTATTAGGGGTCGGGTTGGTTATTCACTCTAAAATCTTTGCTTATTCTTAAAAGTGATTACTCTAGCACATCATAACCAAATAAAATAAATTGCTTGCTCGCTATAACACTAAGCATATCACTTAGGCTCAGTAGAATGAAGAAAACTGAAGGCAAAAAAGCATATCACTTAGGCTCAGTAGAATGAAGAAAACTAAAGGCAAAAAAACATAGAAGCTAACCAGT
The DNA here is from genome assembly GCA_036250425.1 of Stylosanthes scabra. Classification (NCBI taxonomy): domain Eukaryota; kingdom Viridiplantae; phylum Streptophyta; class Magnoliopsida; order Fabales; family Fabaceae; genus Stylosanthes; species Stylosanthes scabra. Next base: position 47,905 of record JASCZI010151251.1, read on the forward strand.
CAAACGTGGTATTGCAACTTTACGTACCTAGCTAAATAGAAATTAGGGAGCTAATTGTTATTGAGAGGAATATAGGTAAACAAAAAATTTGAGTATACCAATATATTGATATATTAATAACTTCTTACAGTTGATTTGAATTAAAAATATATATAATTCACAGTTGATTTGAATTAAAAAATATAAAAAATATATAAATTAAAATAAACGGTATATCAATATATCGGTATAATTAAAAATCTTTAAAAATCTTTCTAAATTATAAAGGGTTGTGGGAAATAGTGAAAAGGCATGGAAAATTAATGGAATAGATCAGAGTCATCAGACTAAGCTTATAGCAGCTCCAACGGTTATATAAGATTATAACGTTGAAAGTTGTGTCAGGGGTCAATTGCATGAAAAAAATTATAACCGTTGCATCCAACGGTAATATTAAGAAAAAAATATATTATTTTTATTTTGTTACTCTATAAATATCAATAACACACCCATTCATTCTCACAATTACTTTCCATCTTTTACAATATATTACTCCAAATTCTCACAAAAAAATCACCAATATTTTGTTGTCATTCAAAAAAAAAATGGATTCAAATCAATTTAACTCTATTTTTAATTACTTGTAAAATTTTTCACAAAATTTAAATACCCAACAATTTCAACCGTCAAACTCTCAAAATCCAAATCAAAACTTTACATTACCAAATACCTTTCAAAATCCAAATCCACAAAACTTCAATAATTTCAATTTTCAAGTTCCCTATAATAATCCATTTCCTTTTTTTCAACCAAATAATCAAAATTCACAAACATTTCATTATCCATTCCCAACTATATTCAACCCGTCAATTAGAAATATAGCCCCAACATCCTTGTCGTCTCCAACTCAATTCAGTACTTCAAAACCTGATTCAACTGGTGTTGATGTCGACTCAACCGTTCATTCACAAAGATCGAAGAACAGCAAGAGAAAAGGAAAGGGAAAAGCACAAATGTCTAAAAATCCTAATAAGAAGAAATCATTGATTGTTAAAAAACTATCTCCGATGGAGAATTTTAAGAATGCTAGGAAAAAAGAATTATTAGATAGAGAAAAGGAAAAAGAAGAGGAAAGGGAGTACAGAAAAAAGATTATAGCAATCAAGGAAAATAAGTTACAAATTCAAATGGAAATGGAACGGATGGCTAGAGAAAGGAAAAGAAAAATAGATATACAAGTACTTAATGCTGCCACATCTATAATGAGTGAAAACCGGCGACCTAATAATTTTGATGATATGTTTAATGATGCTTTGTATGGTAGATGGAGAAGGCCAGATAACTCTCTCATAGATAATTGGATCATTGAATGTTTGTTAGATGATTCAGAAGAACATGATTCAGAAGATGATGATTCAAAAGATGAAGATGATGATTTAGAAGATGATTCAGAAGAAGAAGAAGAAGACATTAATAAAAGCTCTTCCCCAACTCCTCGTAGATAGATTAATAGAGATCAAGAAGACATGATCATCTTTTCAAGATTACTTTACAAATGAGCTGGTGTATAATGCTAACATTTTCCGATGAGAGGGTCGATGAAACTAGAAGAGGTTTGTAAACAAGAATTGAGATGGGTTCTCTATTGAAGATGATCTTAGGAAAGGGCCTGGCTCTCCAACTCTCAGCCATTGCTATCTTTCTGTTCTATTATATTTTCTGTACTTTTTCAATTCAATGATACTACCTCAAAAGCGCAATCATCACTTCGTATTTTCTTTCAATTCTATTCTGGTGTGTGAATTTATTCTATTTAAGGTACCAGTTGTTATACAATATACAGTCAGTACTAATGAACCTACTCTTATAATTTTTTAGCACAATATCAGAGTTACTTATATTTATATTCCTCTCCAAATTCACCAAGGCACATTAATTTTTTTTTCCTTTTATTTTTCGTGAAAAATAAAGTTTTCACAGTAATCTTTGCTTCCACCTCTTTCCAAGAAAAGCTGTAGCATTCAATCCTGAAAGAGTGAATATATTGCCTCGGACCCAACTAATATCATGGGCACGAACAAGAAATTATTTGAGCACCTAACCTTTACTATTTATATACTAAAACTATATGTGTATACTTTATTATGAAAAATTGATAAGGTATAAAAAGGAAAGTTCTCTGGTCTGCCCCCAAAATTATAAATGACAGAACGGCTTTACTCAATATGTATGTATAAGCCCACAGAATGTTACAATGATGTACTACCCCACAAAATGTGACAGTAGTGTACAAACCCAAAAATCATCAAGGACTAGAGGGTGAAGAGGAATCTGAATCAAGATCCTATGACTTTTTTACTGATTCAGACCTTGCTTGTGACAAAATCTCTGTCACTTGCCTCCCAAATGGTGGTGCCATCACACGTACAGAGTTTTTTGTAGTTCTCTCCCACCCCTGCACTTCTGGCGATTACAGCAGCAGCTATACCATGTTCTGATTTGTTTTCAGTTTCATATACAACCACTGATCTTCCAATAAGATCACTTACCTTGAGCTTTTCTTTGACCCCAGTGTAGAAGGCTTCGCCCTTTTCGTTAGCTTCCAATGTTCCCAGGTCGCCAATTGGCTGAGGATCAAACCAAGCAACTTACATCAGCATTTATTCATATCTATATACCAATTATTAATCATTAAGAGACAAAGACTAATTACAAATATCAGGAAAAATATAAGTTGCTAGGACATGTAAAAGCAAACCTGTTTAGCATCTTTGCCATCTGTTGAGTTGTATACTTTCCCAGTGCTAGCTGCACCTCTAGTCAGGTCCCCAAACTCGTTAATGGACCAACCATGCTTTCCTGGTGACAAACCACTGAAGTTGGCTTCAATCCTAGCTAGTTCCATGTTTACTTGAGCCAGCCGAACAACACCAAAAATGTCTGGACCTTTGAATTCAGATACGGCGGCAGATATTAAGAAGTCTGTAAAGCAAAAGAGAGATTTGGTTGAATCAAAATTAATGTCACAGATGAAACCACAAAAAGAGAAGAAAAACATTCATGGCAATTGAATTAATCAGATTAAGTTAATTATATTTATATCAAATTCAATGACAAGATTATTAATTGCAAGAAGATCTAGAGACCTCACAACAAAACAAGATCATCTGCAAGCCATTCTAGTGAATAGGCATAAAACTTGATCCAGCACGGGAGGATCATTAAGTTTAGCAGGCATTAAATTTTCCAAAGGAAACAGGGACACCAGTTTACAACAGAGAAAGCTTACTGCGCTGCTATATGTCCAAATTCAGCAGTTTTCTTTGTCTTTCTTCAATCTTGTAGTTTTCCTAATTTTACAAAGAGCTATTGATATATTTATTACAGAAGGCACAATAGCTCCCATTTCATGTAAGAATAAAATGTTTGAACACAACAAAAAAAAATATTTCTCAATATAATATCATCTTTTAATACAACAATAACGAAGCCTTTTCCCATTAGCTAGTAGTGATTATATGGATCAAACAATGCCATTACATCCCACATAAACAATATCTATAAACAAATCCTTCAAATCCCGATCAGATAAGATCTACAGCTTCAGAAATTAAAAACGAAACTGATAAAGAATAGAAACAGTGTAATTTGGAAACAAATATCAGAGACAACGGTGTCCCAGATAAGATCATTATCAATAAGATCATTGTCAGCCATTAACCTCTTAAGACATATATCTACAGAAAAAGGGCTTTAGCAAACATAAAATTAAGTCTTCAGTCCCACTGTCAAATTGTTAAGAAAATGTTTAAAGTGAGAGCCAAATCTTCTAATGCATGGTTTTGTTCATTAGATTATGAATTCAGAGGATGTGAAGACAAAAACGAACCAAAAAATCCTATCATTGATAATAATGGGGGAATACAATATGTGCCCCCAATATAGTTGTATCAAGATCCCTTTTTTCACCTGATATAATAGGGATTTCTCCAGGATTAGCAGGACAGTTGATCATGTCCATTAACATACTAGCATCACTTCATAATTATCCCATTCTAGTACCCTTCATAATAAGAGATATTATTGTAATTAGAAGTTAATTGAAGTTCAGTAGTTACTAGTTCAGTATTTGGTTTATCCAATGTGCCTAAAGACTTGAGGGTTTAGGGTCCATGTACAAAAAAAATTACTTGACAAAATGGTCATACTCATTATACTTAAACTTGTGTTACTCAATACTCATCAGGGTAGAACAAAGTGATAAAATTAGCACTGATAAATCATAAGCAAGTGGGAAATCGACTAGCAAACCTTCTGGCGTTCCCTGTCCAATTAATTTGGCTTTTCTACCAGTCTGTTCCAAAGCTTCAGTCATGGTCTTCACCGGAGTTGAACCACGGATCCTAACTACCTGATTGCTCAAGTCCACCTCTACATCCTTCACTCCTGCAGAAATGTGACAACACCAGGATGACATAAATGATGAACTCTCTAGTCTTGAATGCCATACCCAAATTCGTGAACTATTATATCTAAAATGAAAAAGCCTTTTCATATGGAAGTTGTAAATAGGATTCATTCTTTAGTAGAATATACATAGAAACAACTAAATTCCAATTCATTAAATTCCTCCAAAGTCCAAACAAGTGGTTACTAAAGAATAAAACATAAGTGTCCATTCAAAGGTTCAAAGCAATTCGCCAGATCAAAACACTTACCATTGACGGTCTGCAATTTGTTTTTGACAGCATTAACACAACCTTCACACTTCATATCCACCATGTACTCCGTCTACATCAAATCCGCAAATCGGACAAATTAATTCAACTAATTCCATTGCAAAGAATATATTTCCCAATTCCCAAGTATCTATAATAATAATAATAATAATAATAATAATAATAATAATAATAATTAGCTAAGGATTAAACTAAGCTGAACCTAGCAAGCTATAACCTAGACGAATAGATATTTATCGAAATTTGCAATTGCACGCATGCTAATACAAAGATGGAGAGTGATAGAGGAGGGAAGATAGCGAAACTAACCAGTAACTCCGGCAAGGCAGAATGATTAATCTGGTAAGAGAAACGTATAATGAATAATTAGTAATTAATAAGTAAGAAGAGGAAGATTCTAGAAAGATATTAAAAGGGGGGAATACCTGAGAAGGAGTGTTGTGGTCCATTTGGAGAGGAGAGGGGGGAGCAGCAAATGTTTTAACGAGGCCAAATCGGTTGGAGCTGGCAGAGACGGGTTTGTTTGGCGATTTCAAAGATTGAAAAGAAGAAGAAGAAGAGGAAGAAGAAGAAGAAAAGGCGAGAGCAGCAGGAATAGCAGAGGCAGCAATAGCAGTGGTAGTGGTGGTTGCAACTGTTCTCAGAAATGCCATCTTCACAAATCACAATTGATTATTATTTCCTATTTTCATACACCTATGTCCTATGGTATTCTATTGGCATTCGGGTAGATTACGGACTTACAGGTTAGTTAATTAATATTCTCTCTCCTCCTTACCACTTCTAGATTTATCCACACCTATGGCACCTTCCCTTAGCTTCCACTAATCCACTCCATTCTAAAATACCAACGACACCCTTGATAATGGCGTAAAAAATCAAGGAGCCCCTAATAAAAAGACCTTCAACTCGGCCCCTGAACTTAATTTCCGTTTATCAAGTTAGCCTTTCTGTCAATGGGATGACCTAAAAGTTAACAGAACTGACATACGTGGCATGTAAACGGGATGATGTGGATGAACGGACTCAATCTGGCCCCTGATAAAATTAATTTTTCTCTTCCTCTTTCTTGCAAAACCATTTCTTGTACTATGTAATTATGCAAAAGTGCAAAACACTAATCTTCTCCATCCAAAAAATTCGTTAATGAAGCTTGAAAACAAAGAAGATGAAGCAACAATGGAGTATAAATAATAAATGGAAGATATAAACAAATGGAAGTAGTGGGTGCATGATGAACAAAACTGAAAAAGTGGGTGTATGGTGGTGGAAAATAAACAAATGGAAGAGGGGAACAAATGGAAGTGGTGGAGTATATATCTTTAAAGCTCCTTTTTTATTGCTCTTTATGGCTCATGGTGGTGGAGATGAACAAATAGAAGAGAAAAAAAGTTAAAGTAATTAGAGTTCATCAATGAAGGAAGAAAAAAAAATTATCAAGGCTGAGTAGAAGAAAGAAGATAAAAAGATTATCAGAGGATGGGTGGAAGAAAGAAGATAAAAAATTTATCAGGGGCCGAGTCAGGTCAAAAGAGAAAGATGAATAAATTATCAGGGGCCGGATCGGGTGGAAGGACGAAGATGATAATTATCAGGGGTTGAGTAGTCTATCCTACATGTCACTTAACGGACGGATCATCACTTAACGTCCCACGTATGCAAGTTTCGTTAAAGAAAACTTACTGAAGGGCTAAGTTGTCAAACGTCTACAAAGATCAAGGGTTGTATTTTTTTTAATAGGAACCTCGTGGTCCGTAGTGTATTTTGTTAGGGGCCGGATAGGGTGCGCACTCTTTTTTTTAAAAAAAAAAATTATTTTTCATCCTTTTTGTTCTTCCGTTCTTTTTTTTTTTTTAAATTCAATCAATATTTTTCCTCTGGGTTAAATTTTGAAAAAAATGCTAGGCCTAATTTTTTCTATTTAATGTTAATTAATTTTAAAAATTATTTGGTTTATTTTAAATTATAAATCTTAAATTCGGAATGTTTTTCTTTTCTTTTAAAAAAGAAAATTTTAGAATAAATAAATAAATAAAAACTAACTAATATGGACTAACTAAAAATTAGTTTCTTATTTTTTTCAAACTTTTAATGATAAAATACCCACTGTACTCATATAAGGAAATAAATGAAACCTTTGTTTCAAATTAATTGAACATGAATAAAATTAAATAAGTATATAAATTATAATTTAATTAAATATTTCAACAATATATATATGTATATATAAATTAATTAAATTTTAAACACATTAACTAGATTACCAAAAAGATAGAATGGTCCAAGGCAAGAAACTAAACAGTATACCCGAATCCGCATTTGCCCACCCCATGTTATCCATATTCAAATGGATAGATTCATAACTTTTAAAAGAAAAAGATTAAGGGTATAATATATACCGATCACTGAATAACCATCACATATGTAAATGAATTAAGAATAATAATTTATATATTATATGGGTGATATTTTTTATTTTATTTGAATAACAATATTTTTTAATTTTAAATGATAATTTAATTATTTACTCTCTAATTATTTTCTAATGTTCATTCCATAGTAATTTTTCTTAAAGCTTCCATACAAATAAAAGGAGAAGCTCCATGATAGTAAATATAATAATTGATGGATATAATAATAAATGCATATATTATTTTTTATTCATTCATATTGAGTTATCAAATATCCACCTTTTTGCATGTAAATAAAATTTTATATTTTATAATTTAAAATACTAAAAGTATTATTTATGAAAATAATTTATATTCAATAATTAACTTGTAAATCTCAAATCCGCACAAAAAAAAAGAATTAAATTTCAAACATATATCTACATTTATTTATACTATATATTATATAAAATAGAGATATAGAAGATTAGTGTTTAAATTTTCTTTTTTTATAAATGCCTTTCACTATATAATTTATAAAAAAAATTTGTTAAAACTAATAATTCAACTTATGATATTTTAATTTAAGTGTAATATATTTACCATTTCAGTTAATTTAAAATATATTATTATTACTCATAATTACCATTTTAGAGTGAAGATAACATAAATTATGTTTGAATAATTTTATTTGCATATTAAAATTAGTCATCAAATTAGTTATCAGTATATAATATGTATTGAAATCTAAAATACATGTGTAGTTTAACTCATTTTTAATATTTATTTAATATTTCAATATGTATTATATACTGATAACTGATTCTGATGTACACCTAATATCACCCGTTATGTTTATAATAGTCCACCCCATTGACCTTTTGCGTTTAGGAGAAAGACTAAGACTAAGATTCAAGGACTGAAACTGAGAGACTAATACTGAGAGACTGGGACTGAAATATGTTTGTGTATTGTGTTTGGTTTAAAATTAATTAGAGATAGAGACTGAGAGATAGAGATTAAACTAAGTTGATGGAGCAGAAATAAAGGTTAGTATTGGAAACTATAATTTTAATTGATGGTATTTGAGTAAAAAAATATTATTAAAGTTTCAGTTCCAGTTTCCAGTCTTCCAATCCCTCCAATATAGAGGTATTGAAAATACTGAAATTTTGGGGACTGTGACTGTAATTTTAGTTCCAGTCTCTGTCCAAACACAATACTAAGTCTTAGTCTCTCAATTTCAGTCCAAGTACTCAGAACCAAACACACCCTTAGGGATGGCAATTTGACCTATCATGCCCCATCCCGTTCCGACCTGCCCCGCCCTGAATGAGGCGGGTGTTTGAGGCGGTTGTGTGGGTATGGGGCGGGTATGATATTGGTCGCCTCGCCCCATTACCCGCCCCGCCCCATATACGTATAACATAGTTTAGTTTGATTTTTTAGATATTTAATAATATTTAGAATAATTGTTTTCGTAATTTTAGTTTAGAAAAATCTTAAATTCAATTATCTTTTGATTTAAAACAATTGAATTATTGTTATGCTGCAAATAAATATATATTATTTGTATTTAATTATATTTTTGAAGTATTTTATTAGATAATGAATAATTTTATTGAGTAATTTAATTTAATTTACTTATGTTATAGATACCCATGAGTTTGGATACGGGACAATATGTACCCGTAGATTTAAATATGAGACTAAAATTTAAATACCCATAAATTTAGATTTAGATATAAGTACTTAAATATCCTTCCCAACCTGTCGCGTTGCCAACCCTATTGACCTTATTCAAGTCATCGCCAAAATTAGTCCCAAAAGAAGAAGTCATCCCGAAAAAAAAAAAGGGTTAAATTTTCCGGGATGAGTCAGTGATAATAATAACATTTCATGATAAATCATATTAACTATGAATGGTCCAATCCGAAGAATCACAAATAGGTCTATCAAATGAAATTCGACAAGATTAATCCTCTCTGCTTCGCTCCCTAAACAAATTTACCCAAATTGAATAGTGTATTTCCAAATTAATTATAAAGAAAGACCCCATCGCAATCAAATAACTGACTAGCCAATATAGGAAAATACATAGATATCAACTCGAATATATAGTGCCACCTTCCCTTCTCTAGTTAAACAACATCGATGATGCCCAAAATAAGGCCAAGAAAGAAAATCCAGTCACAGCAACTCTTCCTGCACTTCCTTTATCACTTCCAGGTGTAGCTGCAAGGGTAAACATGTAATTTTATCAGATAAGTTAGAATAATAATATAATTAATTAGCAGTTTCTGTGAGTCAATGGATGTTTTGTTACATTGTGATTGTGTATTGGAGATCGTAAATAATTAGGAATCATAATTTATTCTATCAATAATTCTTCTAATTTTTAAATAAAAACTTTTGAACTATTTTTTATGTTTTTTTTTTTTTTTAAACTAACATATATTTACATTTTTACTCATTTGAATATTAAAAAATGAATTAAAATTTCCATTCATCACTCTAAAGTCTTGAGTCTAATAGCGATAATTTGAGGTCAAGGGACACCTTTGACAATAGCGCAATAAATGTAGTCATGTACACATGCTAAAGGCTAATAAAACTCATTTGGTCACTTGTATTAGTTGTATACCCTTTTATTTTATAAGTTAGGCTAGGTGTATACCAAAATCAGTCACTAAAATCAGTCATCAGTATATAATACGTATTGAAATGTAAAATATATGTGTAATTAACTTATTTTTAGTGTGTATTTAGTATTTTAATACGTATTAAACATTAGTGGCTGATTTTAGTGTATAAATAGAATTATTGTTATTTTATTTTTGTCTTTTTTGTTTTCTTTCAAAATTAAGAAATTCAAAATTGGTGGGAACGAAAATAAATTAAAAAATCAAAATTGGAGGCGCAGTTACGAATTTTTGCCGACCTAATTCGATGATTAGTTCTTTTATCTTTATTAAAAAAGAAAAGTGACGATTAGTTGGACTACTATTTGATATTTGATAAGAGACAAATTCGAAGTGACAGATTTTTGTTTCTCTTTCTCACGCCTTTCCCTTGGTAATCTAATAGAATTATTATGCATAGTCTTCATGATTAAGCTATCGGTTATATATATTTTTATATTTTCCTTATTTAAGTTCGTCAAATTGAGGAACTACTGCTTACCTGGTGGAGGTGTTGTTGAAGATGAAGATGGAGCTGGAGCTGATCCTAAAGAAGGAAAAAAATAACAACAATAATTAATAAATGTGAATTAATATTTAACAAACTTGGAAATTTGTGAATGAATAAAACCAAAAAAATAAAAAACCGTTTTTAATTATTATTGATACAACAACAGCTTCACATCACATGCCATATTATTCGTTGACTCATAACAGTGACAAAAACCAGGAAATCAAAATCAGAATGTGTATTTCGAAAAATTAGAAAACAAATTACTAATCAATCAAAGATCCTCTAACTCCTTCGTAAAAGAATTTGACTAAGTCAAGACAAAAAGTGTTTAGATCTAACAAAAAGGGGGAAATAAAGAAGAGTACCATTTTTGCAGCTGCTGATTCCTTGGGTGATACCGCAGTTGCGACTGAGTTGAAGAGCCTGAGTGACATTAATGTGGAAGCTCTCAAGCAAACCGGGAGTGTAGAAAAGATTGCAGAGGCAGGTTAGTTGCTTCTCAACGGTTTGTTTGAGTGGCGTGCAGCAAGAACTTGGTGGCTTCGTTGAGTTCAGGTAATCGGCGCATGGAATCAGATTTGAAGCGCAAGAGGTGTCGCTGCCGCTGCCGCTGCTGCTACTTTGTGCCTCACTCAAACTACTCATCATCATTACCACCGCCAACAACACCAAACCAAACGCAGAAACAGGCATCTTCTTGCTCAGACTCATTCTTTTTCTTTTTTTGTTCAGATCTTCTGGTTTGGTTTGGTAGGTATTTGCTTTGTTGCTTAATTGATGGGGTTGTATTGTATGATAAATGATTAAATGAAATCATAATTGTTAATTTATTTATAGGGGGTAATTGGGTGCATAGGTGGCCAAGTTTAATTCAGCTTTTGGTGCGTTGAATAGGCCCACGTTATATCCTTCCTCCTGCGCGTGACCTCACTACCTTTTCCGCTTAGAATTTTACACGTCAAGATTTTTATACTCATTGGGAAAATTAAACCCACCTTATATAGTTATATGTTTTTTCACTTTACCTGCGGGCCGATCCAGAAATTTGGTAAAGGGGTCAAAAATTAAAAATTAATATAATTAAATGAGTTTAATTTTAATGCAATGACGATGTAAAGAATTTTTTACAGTTGTTTAATTAGATTATGTATTTATGTGACTTTAGAAGTAATAGGTTTGTAAATTAATTGTTTTTGATGATGTGATAACACCTTATTGGATGTATGTGTAAAACTCTTTTACACTAACGATGCATGAAAATTAAATTTTAATTAAATATGATATCTTAAATTTGGTGACATTTAAAAAAAATTAATTCATTATAATTTTAATATCATGAAAAGATAATAAATTTTAGAATAACTTAATTTGTTATTTATATATTTTTTTATTATATTAAATTAGGAGTGAGTATATAAATTAAATTATTTTAATATAATATATGTAAGAATTAAGGAATGAAATAAAAGATAAAAGAGTAGAAGAAAGAAGAAAAAATTATTTATTTTAAAAATATATTAAAAAGTTGAAGGCAATGAAATTTAATCCCATGTCCTTCGCATAGCAGGAAACCAACTAAACTAGAAAATACATTGAATAACTTGTTACACATGCTACATTATATACAACATTCCGAAATTTTTTAGGGGCCAAGGCCTCTGTTGCCTCCCCTCTAAATCCGCCACTATTTTCCTGAATCCATATCAGAGTACAAATACTATATGACTTTCAAAAAAAAAAAATCTATATATATACACGTTTTTCGTGGATCAAATATAATTAAATTGGACAACAAAATATAAAATATATGAATGAATAGGTAAGTGAAAGTGATAATAATTAATAAAAATGATTTTTATTTAGATTTGACCAACTTATTAAACTCGATTAATAGAAGAATTTGTAAAGCGTATCACACTTTCCACAAAATGTAACATACTTAGAATAATAAAATTTTAATTTGGAGTATAGTATAAAATTTTATTTAGAAAAATATTATTATCATACAAAAAATAATTATTATATTTATTTTCATCAATCAAATCATTTATTTTTATATTAAATAACAAGTTATTTTAGTATTAAATAGTATAAAAAATAATATTAAAATAAATTTTTATTAAAAATAATTTTTTACTTAATATAGATAAATAATTTAATCGAACTTGATTTGGTTTGATAAAATAAGTGATTGAACACATAGAATTATTGATTTATATATTGTTATTTGTTGTATTTCAAACTTTATACAAATAAATAATTAGTACTATTCTTTTATGCTTCAATTGTTTTACTACTGTTTATCAGTTTATGTAATTCAAGTTTTATTCCTAATATTTACTATTAGTTTCAATTAACATTTCAATGTTTACTTTTTTAACTTGAGATAATTTGGGATGGTTTAGCCAATGTGCTGAATTGGGCAATACACTTTTATGTATAAATATGTGGTGTTTTTCTTTTATAGAAAAATGATATATGTGTCTTTGATTTTTTAAAAATTGTAAAAATGTACCTTTCATATTCGTGAAACATGTAATAACTCATAAGTTTTGAATAAATAGTGCAATGATGACTTTCATAATTTTGATTTTGTAAATTATAATATCATTTTCTTCTTCCTCATTTTCTTTTTAGTTTATTTATTTTTTATTTTCACGTTCTTACGTCGTCAACTCTTTGTCTTTTTTTTTTGTCTTTTTTCTCTTACAATATCCTGAGTTAATTTACATTAAAACATCATTATACCTTTTATTCAAATGAAAGGGACTATTATGTATTTCATATAATTTTTAAAAAATGAGAGACGCATATGTCATTTTTTCTTTTTTTATCGTTCTCTTTTATAATTAATTTAAATTAGTTTAACGGTCAATATATCAGTTTGTTTAAATAAATATTTAAAATTTGTACCTCTAATAGACCGTTAAACAGAATTTAAATTTGTAATAAATTAATTCTTAACTTATTAAGTTTTTTTTTTCTACTTGACTTATTAAGTTGTGAGATACCATTTATTTATTTATTTTCTATGATTTATTATCTTTTCCAAGATGTGAACTAATCGCAAAAAAAAAATATATATATATATATAAAAGGCCATAATAAGTCTGAGGTGAGAACGCATCCAACCAACTAAACGATAGCTTGTGATATGTGAGAACATGAGCTGTATTATCAATTATCATTCATTATTCAGCCACGGGATCCGTTAGCCATAAAGTATTTTATATGTCTAAAATTCAATTATTGTAATTAAGTCTCTGTCAAAAAAAAAATTATTGTAATTAAGTCCGATAGGAAAACACAGATAGTTGAAGTCCAATAGAATTTGGAATTAGTTATTAGTCTTCAGCTGATACTTATTTCTCTATTTTGAGAATTTATAAATATGAAGTATTTAATTTTTAGAATTGAGTTATATCTTACTTATATCCCTTTAAATCTTTAATTTCAATTTTAAAAAGAGATACATGCATATATGTTATGGTAAAAACAATCTGTGTACAATCTCCATATATCGAATGTTTGATCTTCCGAGTAATAATGCTGTGTCAATAAATTAAATAATATTTGGAGTGAACTTCAATTACGTTCTGAATAGGACAATAAGTCAACGCGATTGATCAGAATTTAGTTCCACAATTCCGTGTTAACAATTTGGTTAATAATAAGACTGGTTAACAAATAATCTGTGATGAGAAACAGAGAAAGAGCATATAGTTCAATCTTCAATAATTCAATATTCTTATATTCAATTTCAATATATGCGTCATGGCTTCACATTGTTCACATCTTTATGTTGAACTTGAACCCGTACCTTAATTTATAGAATTGGGAGACGAATATTCCAAATTTCCAGAACCCATGTTATATGTAAATAAAAAATCATATAAATCCCCATCAAATTAATTCCATACCAACGCTATCATCATGTGGAAAGGATTTCTAACTTTCAATTCTCATCGCTGGCTGCTCCTAATACTCGGTCAAGACAACATTTTCATCACAAATTAATCAACCATGTAATAATACAAAATAAATAAACTGGCTATTAGAAAGAACATATATATAAGATGCTAAGGAAACAACAGAGAAATTAAAGAAGAGACAATATTTGGTTTGGTTTATCTGTGAGTATAAGTAACATGATCGATATATACATGTGTGTATTTATATATATTATTTTATGAGAAATGTTTCTAGGAGTAAATTTTTTTATATGTCTCTTCCTTCTCATACGAATACACAAAAGAAAAATGGAAGACAATAAAATTAGCCAAAAATAGTTCAAATTTTTTTATTGAGTATTTATTTGTTATTAATGAAATAAATGAGTAATTTTAGATGTTGTAAATATATAAAAGATAAATACTCTTTTAATTCCTAGAATTTTGGATCAAAATCAAAATAATCCCTAAAATTTTTTTTTATGTCAGAATAGTCTCTAAAATTTCATTTTCATTTAATATTTTTTTTGTTATAGTCCAAAAGGGTTATATTAGATTTTTAGTAGCAAAATTGTCCAAAAAAAAAATTAACGCAAATGAAACCTTGGGACTATAATAAAAAATGTTATGAATCGTTTTGATTTTCACTCCAAATCTTAGGAACTAAAAAAGTATTTATCCAAATATATAATAATAGATCTCATATATATGAAATTATGGATATTAAAATAAACATAATAACTGTATATTATCTTTTTTCCTATAACATTACTCTAAAGAAAAAATACAAATTAAATTTTCAATGTGTTTAGCAACAATATAATGTACAAGACACAAAACATCAAAATAACTATTCAAAAGAGGCATATAAAAACCAGCAAAATTTGATACCTATATTTTTTATTTTTTATTTTTTTATCATTCACATAAAAATTCACTAAACTTAAAATAATCTAATTTTAAAAAATAAAAATATTTCATTTTTCAATAATACTTATAATAATTGCATATTTCTAAAATTTGTTTGAGAATATATATCTAATATTTGATTAACTTTATTGCCCTTTTAATTTTTGAAAATTTATTTATTACTTATATTTTTTAAAATTATTTTTGTCACTAAAAGTCTAATATAACCATTTTTTAATATAATTTTAATTACAATAATATTAGGTGTACATTTATTTTATCCAATTAAATCATTTTTTCTATGTCAAATATAAATTATTTCAATATTAATTCATTTCGGTATTATTTTTTATATTATTTAACATGAAAATAATTTTTTATTTAATATAAAAATAAATAATTTAATTAAATTAAATTAGTTAAAATAAATAGTATACAAATAGCATTACATTTTAATTAATAATTTAGCCGAACATTAATGACGAGCGATAGCGGTCTTCACACAAACACCAACAAACAAACAAGTCACAAAGTGACGAACAAACGGATATTTGTGATGCGGTCAACACGGTAAGCTTTTCGCAACATGTCACACGCTACCTCCAACTCACACTTACAAGTTACAATATCCCATCTCATTTCAATTACTATATCTTACCATCTTCATGGGACTATGGGAGGGAATTCTTAATTTGATTTTTGACACCTTAAATTATAATTTACAAAAGGAGATTGGTTATATTAATTGTTGCTACAATAAGTTTAGCCTATGAAGGTAGTAACTAGTATGGTACACATTTCATTGTTGACTAAGGTTTTGGTGTGCAAGTATGATAGTACAATGAAAATCTATATTCTTGCTTCATTATATTAATTGAATAATTATTCTAGCAGATCAAACAATTCGATTAATCAAATCTAACTAAATTATTCTAGCTCACTTTTGTTTTTTTTGTTTTTTTTTTACAAGAAAGTTGGCATTTCAATTATAAGATAGCAAAAGATCTAACAAAGTCGAATTCTGAACATGAATAGAGGCATCTTCCATCCCTAATCCCTTTACCCCCACTCTATGAAATATCCTGGTCGATCAAGTGATGATTTTTCAAAATCATGTTCGTCACTCTCATTTCAGCCTCTTGCAGTTCTTTTTGGATAGAACAGTTAAAAAAAAAAGAAAATAACGTTATTCCTTCTTTATTCTCAATTGGCTTTTTGTATTCTCATAAGTCTTTCTTGATGGTTTTTAGGTGATCTCTAAAAGTTTGGAGAATCAATAACCTTTATAAATTTTTAAAGTTATAAAAGTATTTGGAGTTACAGTTGTCCCTAAAATTTTAATTTTAAAAATTTGAAATAAAATGATATTTTAACCACTTTTTTCTACACATTTTTTTAAATAAAAATTCTATCCGCACATTAAAATCCCCACTATATAAAAATCCAATAATAATAGTCTCTATGCATGACAAATTGACAAGTGTCCATTCTTTAAAAGCTTAGCACAAATTTTTCGTTCTCCAATAAATTGACATGTGTCATTACCTTAGTGCTTCCATGAATACACCATTAAATGGAGAACCATATAAAAAAATAAGATAATATTTTGGAATAAAAATTAAATTTATTAATTTCAAATTAAAATTTTTAACCATTAAATTTACAAGAAAGAATATAAAAATTGAAAATGAATTTTATCATAATTTTTTTTTTGAATTTCAAATATAAAATTTTAAATATTATGTTTTCAAAATGAAAGAAAAATAAAAATTCCCACTATATAAAAATTCAATAGTAATAGTCTCTATGCATGACAAGTATCCATTCTTTAAAAGCCTAACACAAATTCTTCATTCTCCAATAAATTGACATGTGTCATTACCTTAGTGCTTCCATGAATACACCATTAAATGGAGAATCATATAAAAAAATAAGATAATATTTTGGAATACAAATTAAATTTATTAATTTCAAATTAAAATTTTTAACCATTAAATTTACAAGAAAGAATATAAAAATTGAAAATGAATTTTATCATAATTTTTTTTTTGAATTTCAAATATAAAATTTTAAATATTATGTTTTCAAAATGAAAGAAAAATAAAAATTCCCACTATATAAAAATCCAATAGTAATAGTCTCTATGCATGACAAGTATCCATTCTTTAAAAGCCTAGCACAAATTTTTCATTCTTCAATAAATTGACATGTGTCATTACCTTAGTGCTTCCATGAATACACCATTAATGGAGAACCATATAAAAAAATAAGATAATATTTTGGAATAAAAATTAAATTTATTAATTTTAAATTAAAATTTTTAACCATTAAATTTACAAGAAAGAATATAAAAATTGAAAATGAATTTTATCATAATTTTTTTTTGAATTTCAAATATAAAATTTTAAATATTATGTTTTCAAAATGAAAGAAAAATAAAAATTGAAAGAAAATTTTGCTATTTATTAATTTTTTTTATTTTTATTAAACCTAATAAGTGCATAATTAAGTTTTTTATCAAGTTATAAGTTAATTAATTGACAAATTGTCTAATTTAGTGAGTTTATCAAAGACATTATGATATATATTTTTTTTAAATAAATAAAAAAATTCCAAATATACGCATATAAACGCGGATACATGAATTTACAAAAATAGGCACCATTTACTTATCTCAGGCTCAGTGACCCCGAAATTGCCTAAACACGTATCTCGGGTTCACTGAGCCCGGAATAGCCCCATTTTAAATTTTGCACCATTTCCGGGTTTACTGAGACCGGAATAGCGCCATTTTGATATTTTTCTATTTATTTAAAAAAATCCAAAAAGTAATCAATATAATATAAATAATATATTTTTCCTCTTGTATAAAACATGTAATATACCAGTACCGGCCCATGAGTTCAAAAATTAATTTTTCATTTAATAATAAAACTTTCGGTTAAAACTTTCCTTTTTCACTAGCAATTTAATATTGTTATTAATGATTCATGATTATGATTATATTGCAGCGAATATATTACTCAACGTCTTAATCCATATTTATAAAGTTATTATTATTAATAATTTTTTTGTGTGTCAATTTGTGAAGTTATTTCATTTTGACGTTGGAAAAAAATTCCAAATCAGTTACGATTTTGTAATTAATATATTTTTCATGTCTCACCAATTGTTAGCATTGAGATCCGAAATTTCTAACATATTCCGTTTTTTCAAATTTAATGGCCTCAATTGCGTTAAAACTTTTTTCCTACCCTTAAATATATTGTAATCAATATATTATTTATGTTATATTGATTACTTTTTGGATTTTTTTAAACAAATAAAAAAAAAAATCAAAATGGCGCTATTCCGGGCTCAGTGAACCCGGAAATGGTGCAAAATTTAAAATGGGGCTATTCCGGGTTTAGTGAACCCGAGATACGTGTTTAGGCAATTCCGGGATCACTGAGCTCGAGATAAGTAAAGGGCGCCTATTTTTGTAAATTCGTGTATCCGCGTTTATATGTGTAAATTTGGAATTTTTTTATTTATTTTAAAAAAAATCCTATGATATAGTGTTGCAAAAAGATTTAGCAACTTAAAAAAATTGATAAGAAAATGAATAACACTTTTTCAATTTAGATTATAAAAGAAGAATGTATAAAAAAAGACGAAACAAGTTAATTACTGACCTTAAACATTTTATTTTCTTAGATAATATTGTAAAAAAATTTAAAATAGATATGCATATCGATTTAGCACACCGCGCAACGCGCGGGAATTACTCTAGTACATAATAAAATGCAAAACATATGTGTAGTTTAACTCATTTTTAGTGTGTATTTCGTATTTCAATGTGTATTATATATTGGTGGCTGATTTTAGTGACTGATTTTGGTGTACACTTAGCACAACTTTTTTAAATGAGTAATTAATAGACATCGGAAATTAAATTTTCACGTAAAACTATAAACAAATAAATTATATTTCCAATTAATAATAACAATAATAATGATAATACTTTACGGAGGAGTAGCAATAATAATAATAATAATAATAATAATAATAATAATAATAATGGTTTAGCAAATTAATTATATTTCCAATAATAATAATAATAATAATAATGGTTTAGCAAATTAATTATATTTCCAATAATAATAATAATAATAATAATAATGGTTTAACTAACATATATTCCAAGTGCACATTATAGCAAGTACATGTCGATTAACTTTTACTTTTAATGAGACACAGATAAAAATATTGTAATTAATAATGAACTAATGCATTTTGTATATTTTTAAACATGTATGATACATACCATGTAAAAAAATAAAACATGAATGTCCATAGATATTACTAGAAAACACAAATTATTATTATTATTATTATTATTTGAATTAATCTACATGTATCACTGTATATCTCTATATATTTTTTTGCCTTTTTCTTTTATTTTGAATTTTTTGTTGAGATACAGTATTTTTGTACTATATGTAACTGTTTCTATTTTATCATATGTTATATTTATGTGTTTTGTAAATTTTTTTATATTGATGTTTATATTTTTTGTACTATATGTAACTGTTTTATGCTATTGTATGTTATACTCATGTTTATAGTATATACCTATTTTGACTTTAGTTTCTTACATTTTTGTGTGTGTAAGTTACAACAGCTTGTTATTGTTATTGATTTTTTTTTTAGGAGGGTATCCTAGACCCGGCAAGTCCAGACTAATCTCTTACGCCATATCGAGTGACCCTTTCGGGGGATATCCCCTTCTGCATACAAGCGTGTTATTGTTATTGATACTCTTACATTTTGTACTTTTTTTTTGGTAATATAACAAGGCACAAAAAACTATGAACTATGATTTCTCGGGACAAAGAAGCCCCTAACACTCAGCATGTTCTCTAATCTTTTGAGGGGGATTATTCAAGAACACAAACTCATCATGCCAGGATTATCTGGAAGTAATGCGGGAAGCTTATTCAGCAATGTCCTAAATGACTTTGCTGTGATATTTGGACTCCTATATTATCTTGAGAAGACCTTGAATTGTCTCGCTAGAATTTGCTTCAACTATGACCCTGTGGCCTACATATTCCTAAGTCCCAAGCCAATTTTTTTTTTGTCGGATAGATTGCACTTACGCACCTAACATATTCATTACTCGGCCACTGTCGAATTTTGCAATACCTAGAAAATCACCACTTAAATTAATGGCCTTGCGCACAATGCTGGTTTTGAGCCCGGATCCTTGGGCTTTGAGGCACACCTCTTAGCCACTTGATGCTTGGCCCAAGCCATTTTCAATCCATGGAGAATTGCATGAGTTCTGCTTTTGTTACTTATCTCTGGCCTAGGTTAGATACAAATCCTGCTATCCATTCTCCTTTACTGGTACGAATGAGACCCCCGCCCCTCCTTGATGCTTGTGTGTTTTTACATTCACTGCTGCAGATGTTTGACCCACCCTAAGTTTGGTGGATTCCGCTTGATATTGATTGTGACTTGTGATTGTACACTAAAAACATAATTTGGTTTTATTTAAATAATTATGTGATGGCCTTAGGCATGGCCAAGAAAGAAGAGTAGAGTTCCTCCTATGGGTGGTGGGCCAAAAGGATGATACCCAAAGAAACACCCTATGGAGTTGAGCTCTTCTCTTTTTATGGGAACTAAATTGGTGGAAGTGGATTGGTTGGATTTAAAGTGTAGAAAAAGTCATCTAGTTAGAAATAAACCAAACTAGATGTCCCTTCAACTAATGTCACAAGTCATGAGCTCACCTTAATTTGTGGAGGTCAATTTCTCCTCTTTCACCCTTATATAGCTAAATTGCTTAAAATGAGAAAAGAAAGCCATAAAGCACCTTTTGACAACTACCCCATTTAGTTGATCAGTTTGGGAGTTCAATTTTTGCTCAAAATGTCTCCGATCCATCAACAAAAAGCATTTTTTTCCTTCCAAAATAACTATTATAAATACATCACTCACCAATTTTCTCACAAGCTTTTCCCAACCTTTCTCAGCCTCTAAAGCTGTCTTCAAAGTTTTCTCTAAAACTTAGAAGATCATCATTCACTTGTTCTTCGTTTTGTTCATCATAAAACTCAAAGAATCTAGAATACTAGTCGTGGAACACCCGACGACCAACCTCACCCAAAACCCCTTTCACTCTAAAAAGCTCATTCATCCTCTTGTGACATTAGTTAAGGTCTCTACACTTGTTCTCCATCATCACTTCACATCATTGGTCTTGGTGTTGCTTATTTTGCCTATAATAGAAGTGTTTCCTCACAAGTTTACCTACCGTTAATCTCCTTTCTTTACCATTTTTTACTTAATTTATTTTTACAAAATCTCACCCGAATCATTTGGCGACTCCACAGGAGAGGAACACTCAACACCATGGCAGAATCTAGCAATAGTCACTCTAGGGAGAACAAACCACCCAAACGACGTTTAGTAACTCCTCATAACCTCAATCTTAACTTCTGGACACCCCAATGTGAGGATGAGTACCATGAAAAGGAAGAACACATGGAGCAGCAGAATCTTGGTGCAAGAGGCGGATGAACTCCTGCCCAGGAAAAATTATTTACACCCCACGTTGAAATTACTGCCGGTGTACATACTCGCATCATCATTCATGCTCACGTGTACAACTAAATGATGGAAGAAGACGAGAACACTCTTATCACTTGAAAGAAGTGCAAAAAAAAAACACCGCATATCATTCCTAGATTACTCCGGGTGTTCAGAAACCATTATGAGCTCAAGATTAGAGAGCTTCCAAAGTCGTAACAGAAAATGTGTTCACCTAGTATGCAGAGTTGAGAGCTAATAGAATCAACACGTGGGAGCGATTGGTGATGGAGTTTCGTAACAAGTTCCTGGAAAAGGAACCCTCCATGCACATCATGGAATTTGTACGGACACCTGCCCGGAGCCACAGTTGGTGTACAAATGCATTAGAAACGTGGAAGATGGGTCTCAAACCTTCTTTTTTATGAGAAACCTAAACATCTTCTCTGAACCCTTGAAGAGAGCTATGACATAACTGAAGCAATAAGCGCAGTGGGAGGAGATTGAAGGAAACTCCCTCTCTGGAGGCGTTTGTCGCTGATCATAGAAGCAAGAGGTGTTCCTATTCCAGGGGTTCCTATTTGAGGGGTCCCAACAGAAAAAAAACCATATATCTTCATTATCTCTCTTAGTTCATGTGTGTTGTTAATGGAAATAGCAAGAGGTGTTCCTATTCTAGGAGTTCCTATTTCAAGTGTTCCAACAAAAATAGTAGATGAAGTGGAAGGAGTTCCTGTTTCAGGAGTTCCTATTTCAAAGGCCTCTTAAAATCACTGGGGTGTTGAATCAATGTTCAACCAACTTGGGTAGGAACCCCACATTTAGAAAGATACTGCCAAAGCATTCATAAGAGTCATCTAGAAGCATGAGGAAAGCTTGGGGGCTATCAACTCTCCACTTACAAGAGTAGCAGAAATCCATGTAAATACGTTGGTATCTCGGAACCCTCCCTGACTCCAATGTTGTTAAACTCGAGTGTCAACTCGTAAAATCGTACGATTTTACGATTACAGGTCGTGGAATCGAGTCAGATCGGAGGTAAACTCGGTCCTCAGTAAACTCGGGTAGACTCGACTGGAATCGGTTAAACTCGCTTAAAATCGCGAGTTTGTAACCGAGTTAGCGAGCCCAGAAGGAGAGCCCATTTTTGTCAAAACAGCGTCGTTTCGAAGCGCCCAAAAAAAAAAAAGGTTTTTCAGTGTTGAGTGTGGGTCAAATGGTCAATGAGTAGGGTTAGTGGGTAAGGGTTACTCTCTGTCTCTCACTCTTTTCTCCCTCACTACTAGTCACTCCTCCATCTCCATCCCTTGCGTCGACCGCCGCCTACTGCCGTTACCTACTACCGTCGCCGTGCTCGACTGCTCTTGCGGTGCATCGTGCTCGTGCACTCGTGTGTGCGTGCTTGGCGCCTCAGTTCCTCAAAAGTCGAAGCCTTGCGTGCACCGTGCTCCGTCGTCGTTAATCTGCATCAGAGCGTCGTTCTTCTCTGCTGGCTGCGGCATCGTCCGGTCGTCGTGCTCCCTCCTCGGGTGTGCTTCATTGCTTCAGAATTCAGATTAGTCACCCCCTATTCTCAGTCGACAATCTTGACTCATCAATTGATAAAGGTAAATCACTAATTCTATAATTACTTATTTACTTGATTTTTTTTTCAAAATTTTAGTTTAATCTTATGTTATTTCTTACATTGAGTCTGAGATAGTTAGAGCTAATAATTTCAGCAAGGTTTGATTATAGTTTCCAGTGCCCAGTAGTCTGAAACTGTTGTTACTTGTTTTTTTTTTTTTTATTTAGGAACAAAATGTCTGAAAATGTTGAGTCAGGCACTGGTTCATCAATTGGCAGTGTACCTCGTCCTCCTGTTTCTAGGAGAAAAAATGCAAGTGGAAATAGAAGTGATATAGGGTGGAAGCATGGGACTGATGTTCAAGGCAATGCTAAAAAGGTGAAGTGTAATTACTGCTCAAAAATTATCAGTGGGGGAATTTATAGGTTCAAGCATCATCTTGCCGGTACTAAAGAAGATTCAGAACCTTGTGCTACGGTATCTGAAGAAGTTAAAGCTCTGATGTTAAAAGTCTGTGTAGAGGCAAAAGAAGCATCATTGAAGAAGAGAAGATTTGGTGATGATGAGGATTATTCTGAGCAAGCAGAGAAGGAAAAGGAGTCTAATTCTCAACAAAAGGGTAAAGATATGCGCAATTTTGTGACAAAAGGAAAAGGAATTCAAGTGCAAGCAACAATAAATCAGATGATGAAGAAGGACCTAAAGGAACAATGTGATCAACGATGTGCTATATTCTTTTACACAAGTGCCATTCCTTTTAATGCTGTTAAGAATCCTGAGTTTTTAAAGTTTTGTGAGATGGTTGGCAGATATGGAATTGGCTACAAA
>JASCZI010151252.1:42761-62954 GCA_036250425.1 Stylosanthes scabra
TTCTGTCATTGCTTCCATTAAAGCTGAGAGGGGTAATCGCAGACCCCTTTCAGCCTCTGCGACTATTAAACCAGGTGAGTGATAGTAGACATTAGTTGCTCAAGTTCTTTGCTGCTTTTTGCTTTTCTTTTTCTTTGCTTTTCTGTTTGTGTGTTTCTTCTTCAATGTAAATAATACTTTTCATTGTCTATATAGGGGTATCAAAACTAAAAGCGGGCATTATTAAGCGAAAGCTAATCAGGTTTGTGCCTAAACTGTTGGATGTTTATTTATATTATTTGTTATTTATGTGCGCCAAATATTTCTGTTGGACATGACAATAACTCCAATTGGTTCTCTCAGGAAGGCGAAAGTAGTGAAGAAAACCCATGGATCCTTACTGCATGCTAACACAAATTTGGGGAATTCCACTAAAGTAACCGAAGAGAATAGGGCAGATCAAGTGCTTCCTGGTGTGCCTGTTTTAGGTAATTGTTTGTCTGAAATTCTTAATTAAATCATGATAAATTGCATTTCATTACATTAAATACTGGAAACACAGAACGGGGCAACGGGCGTTGCCAAAATGATTTGGCTTCGTTCTCATCTCCTAAAGCTATCAAAACTAGTGAGCCAACTTGGATCAAAGTTCTATGACAAACCTGACATTCATCGGCATCATCAGAAAATTGCAAAAAAGATATGGAATAGATTCAGAACTCAGCACAACAGTCGACAACCAACACATTTAAAGATAGATATCCCTATGTGACATAGGAACCTGCAGCATATTATCGTACTAAAAACGGACCCTATATAAAGGATTGAATTGAACCTTAAATGGAGCTTTGGACTTCCAAATAGGTCTATTAAGGTGGAAGCACTGAAGGAGGTTCTGTACTTCTGTTCAAGGAATGATTTATGAACGGGAAGGTGGAAACCTATTATTTGGACTAGAAAAAATTGATTTGAATTAAAAGGACCCCAAAGAATAATTAGGTTTAGGAACTCCATATTCTTTAGATTTCAGGGTAATGAAGGTGGAAGTTACAAGAATAATCAGATTGCTGTACAATTTTTACGAATGTTCTCATGAGATATTATGAGACTCATCCTGATTGCTGGAGTGTAATGTATACTTAGTCTTTGAAATCGAACTTGATATTTGTTGCACTTTCTATTTATTGTTTTGCTACACCATTGAAAGATAAGACTAAACTGATGAGGTTCAAACTTATGGATGGAGCAGTTGCTGTCAAATCTCATCCAAAACCCAGCCAGCTTCTTTTTCTTACTAACATTTGTAACTATTTCCTTTTATTGGTCTTTTAGGGTTTCCCAATCTTTTAAGCATAAATGGGTTAATTACTTAATTTAGACATGGTATAGACACAATAGCGTTTCGTTGATCCCTCCTGATGGTTGGCCAAGGCTATGTTGTTCTAGTAGTTTTCTTGTTTTTGTTGCTTAATGTGTTGGATCATATCGTACCCCTCCCCTTGCTGCACCTCACTTTAAATAATTATCTTTAAGATATTTTTTTTTATTACTCTATTAGTCCTTGTATTTTCCCTAAAGTTTTTATTGGATCCTTAGAGTTTAAAAGTTTGTAACCCAATGGGTCTCTATACTAGATAAAGTTTTGTAATTAGCAGTTTACTAATTATTTTTCAGGCAAAATGCAATAATCCTGGAATATTGACTTTTATAATATTGCATAATTCATTTCTCCAAACACAAAAACGAATATTCCAAAAGAAATTTCTATTTTTTAGAAAAAACATAGTTATAAAATTTGGTAAACTATAAGGATTTAGTTGAAAATTTGGTAAACTATATAAAAGCATACAGTGTAATTAAGTTGTTTTTTTTTCCCTTTATTTTTTTATTTAAAAAAATTGTATAACAGATGCATTATATTTGTGTAT
The DNA here is from genome assembly GCA_036250425.1 of Stylosanthes scabra. Taxonomy (NCBI): domain Eukaryota; kingdom Viridiplantae; phylum Streptophyta; class Magnoliopsida; order Fabales; family Fabaceae; genus Stylosanthes; species Stylosanthes scabra. The sequence goes on from JASCZI010151252.1 coordinate 44,669, forward strand.
TTGTCTTTTGTAGCTATGCTTTTTAACGTATGAATTACCATACTAACTAAAGGTATTTCTAGGTAACACCCAAAGTGGCTTGTCAAATCCGTGAAGCGAGGGCCTGTATTCATCCAGGAGGTAAGACACCAAACTTCACCATTAAAGTTTTTCTTTTATATGGATTCCACTTTTAAGGGATTAACTTGTCGAATTAAGGGTGCTGCACATTTTTAAGCTTTCAGAAAGAAAAAAAAAAAAAGGTGATTACAAAATGCCTGTTTTCTTAAAAAATAACTCAAGTTCAAAGAATATCTTTTTAAACTATAATGAAAAGGCCCATAGAGAGCATGTTTGTTTGTTGAACTCCAATAGAAGACTTATTTTCATGTTTTGAAATGTTTTATTCATGTTTGGGTAATTTTTGTTTAAGTGATTATATGTTGTCTAAAATTTAAGTTGTTTTTCCTGTCCTTATTTTTTATTTTTTTTCTCCAAAAGGCTTTTTTGTACGATGCACACATTATTGTGTTTTTTTACTTGATTAGTCAATAATATAAATAATAATTCTGTCTTTTTAAGTAATTTTAGCACATGAAAACAGTTTTCTTTCTTACAATCCAAACAAAATAAATTGCCTTGAAACCCCTTTTCAATTAAAACAGCAAATTATCATAATTGATTATATAGTAAGTGAATTTTTAAATATTTATGGTGCAATTTTGATAGAGATCGTGATGACAACGCCAGAGGATGTTCTTCTTCGAATGAAAAAGGGGTAAAGTTATCTCTCTACGAGACATTCTGTCAGGAAAGGCACAAGTGGTATGTCAAATTTCATTCTGAAACCTTGAGACAGCTTTATGGATACAATTATCTTACATGTATACAAAAAACCTACTACCAATTAACCACTTTTATAGAATATATATTGAAATACAAAATATATATTGAAAATGTATAAAATCAGTCAATAACACATGAACCAATTTATAATAACTAATTTGGTGACTGATTTTCTGTGCACACATAACATTTTTTTTTGTTGAATTTCTGTAATCTAATTGATAAAATTGAATATGGTCTCTTGCTAATAATAACTTTGGTGCTTTAATGTTGCTAACTCGCATTTGCCAAAATATCTATGCAGCTAACTCTTATATCGGTAACCAAATCCTTACATTGATCAGCAGTGAGCATCACAAGCTCGCATCATAGGTGGAGGAGAGCCTCAAAAAATCAAATGGAGGAAGAAAGTAAGGGTAGTTGGGAGATCAAGCTAGTTGTTTTATTTTCATTTTTTTATTGAAGGTGTGCAACTGGTGCTGGGGTGTTTATGGACGAAGATGGTTGTACAAATGAAGGTGGGGGATAGTGGTACTAGTAGAATACATCACTTTCCAATGATAATTTAGTCGTTTGTATTTATTCCATAGAAACTGAATGCTAGGATTAGATACTTATAATTACTCAATTTATACCCAAATTTGATATCATAATTGATGTTGGCCCTCCAACCCCATTTCTGTTAACGGCAATTCACTCTAAAACATGGTAAAACGATATCTAAAATAGTAACGTAAACATCCCCATTCAGTCATATTCACCAAAAACCCAAAATGAAAAAAACCACAATCCATTTTGGAAATCATTTCTTACACTCAGGCGATAACCACCATTACTAACGTCAACGCGCCATTAACAAAAATGGAGTTGAAAGTTTACCATTCCAAATTTTGTGATCTATATTGAATAACTATAAATTTTAGGGCCATTTTGAAATACAATTCAAATTTCAGGGACCAAGTGTTCAAAGGTCAGGTGCCAAGTTGAATTTCAGCTCAAAATTTGTCTTACAATAAAATTAACTGAGAACTTATTTATCCGATATCCATACATAAATGATTTTTTTCTTGGGCTTGCATAAATGATTTTATTGAAATTGCGTACTTAATATAAAAAAGTGTAAATGCAGTTGGGCACACACATTGAAGGAAATCTACATAGACGATAAATAACACTATGTAGCTTCAAGATTTATACTAGCATAAACTACGCATGCACCTTAGTAATCAAAGCTCGGCCTGCAAATTGAAGATTTCAATGAATTTCAGGTCTCTGAGCAAGAAAGGAACATCAAAAAGCACAAAATGTAGATTAGATGCCAGCTACCGAATCCCCCATAGAATAAGCATATCTATCTACGCTCTCGTGATTACTCATCTTCCATAGCAGGATCTGCATGAATTTTTCTACCAAAAGTGTCATATGCAAAGTCATCATCAACATTCTCCATGTTTCTCCCAGAAATAAATGCCTTTGTACCCATTGTTGTAAAAGGCATCAAGCCAAAAGCACGGGCAGTTTTAATCTCTCTAGCAACCTTCCTTTGAGCCTTTGCGCTAATGCCAGTCTACTCAACATCAAGAAACGGATGGTAAGATCTCACAATTCAAATATGCCTGCCAAGATGACAGTGTGTGTGTGTGTGGGAGAGAGAGAGAGAGAGACCTTGCTTCTTTTAATAATTATTCCAGCCTCTGTTATGAAGTTTGCTAGGAATCTAACATTCTGCATATAAAACATCAAATCTACTAAGAGTCATTCCAAGAATAGCAGTATCAAAGATCTCATACATTATCAATGGATCTTTACGAGAAAGAATGAAGCAACAAGATAAAGTTGCTGAACAGATTGTCACAACTATTTCCTTACCTTCATCAGCCTTCACAGCAGTAAAATATTATGTATGAGTTTCCGATGAGAAAATGTAAGCTGAACTTTTCACACTCCATTTAAATTCATATAAAAAACAGGCTATAAAAATTGAACCACACTAGTTAAACTTAATATAACATGCGCAAGTCATCTCTTTGTCATAAAACAAAAACATATATGGCAAAGGCTAAGATAGTATCATAGTTGACTCACTCGCACCATTTCAAACAATCTTGAGATGAACGAAAAAGTAAATAAACTAATACTTTGAAACTCGTGTGCAGGGTTTATTGTTATTGTCATTGTCATTGTTATTGTTATTATTATTATTACACTTGTATAACCTAATCCTAAACATCTGCAACAAACCACACACAACTAAACTGTGTCCAGTAAGTCAGGTCTTCTAACAAACCACAAACAAATAGCAAGAGTTTTTTTTTTTTTTAAATTTGTGTGTTTTACTAAGTTAACCACATGGATCAGCAATGATGGATGTATATTTCAAGTTTCCAACAAACAGTGGAATGAGACAATTTTCACATAGCTATAGCAATCAGAATGGTAGGGAAATCAAATCTAAGATGCAGACTTGTTCTCTAAATGGAAATACTCCAACGGAGTTCAGAAGTGCTAACCCTGAAATCTGCCTGACTAAGAACTTCTTTGGTGGTTACTACGAATTCCTCCCTGGGTCTGGGTTTGTTTACTCCAGGTTTTGTAAGATCAAGATCCTGTATAAAGAAAGATACTGTACAAATCAGAACTCCATTATGTTACACTCGATACAAATGAAAAACACAAAATGGTCGCAAATACCACAGGGAGAAAGGAAGCATAGCAGTTAATGGAGTCACAAGGGAGGTAAGCTATGAATTTAGCACTGGCTAACTATGCCTGAGGCTCAATACCAAAATATATATTAAAAAAGCGTACAAATTCACAGAATATCAGTATGTTCAAGCAAAATGTGAAAATATAACAGTGATAAGCAAGGGGAATGAACCATTTCTATTTAACATACCCTTAATTCATATGTTGTGTAAGGCCAAAAGGTGGCATCATGTCGGAAAGAATAATCTTCTTCTTCGACTTCTTCTGAATCATATTCAAAGTAACGTGCAGCATTCTTCAGTTTCCCATCCATTCCATCCGATAATGTGTCAAAACTTTCTTCTATATCATCCATCATCCAGGAGTTTTCACCTTCAGATCTATCTTGAGCCTTTCCCCGGCGAGAAATCTTTTCAAAAAAGGAATCAACTGCGGAACTTCTCCCAGGATTATCACCAAAAATCCGCTTCTCATGTTCCTCGGGAGAATCTGAGTTATTAGTTTGCCGATTAACAGTGCCATTATCTGCTTGAACATCAGACAAGGGTTTCATAAAGATTTAAGTAAATAAATCTGAGTGAAAGAAATTGAACATCTAGAGATGTTGTATAAGGCCAAAGTATCATTTTGGTTCCAAACATTTGGGGTATGTATTAATGTTATTCCTAACATTTTGGTCCCAAAGATTGAGAATATTGTTGTCCTCTTCCCCAATACCCATTGTCATTGTGTTCCTATGTCTATGTAAGACCAGATTTCCTGCTAAATTGCTAGAAAACTTAAGTATTTGACAGGATATACACCCTCCTTTATTGATTGTTGGTGGAAATAGAGCCACTTTTAAAAACGTTGGGAACACAAATGGGACAGAAAAAATATAAGGATAACATTGATATTTACAAAAAAAATAATACTACCCTTGTTATAAAGAAAGCAAGCATGAAGTTCTCAGCTGAGCATATTATAAACTGACATGTCCAGAAATTTTCTTTAGTTTCAATTGAATTATGCACACTAATTTACCCCTTTCAATATGCACATTGAGCCAGCAATACCATAATTATTTTGCATAGACTAGGTAGACACACAAATATTATAAAATAAAATTCTCATACTCTTCAGCATTTCTAGGTTCTTTCTCCTACTTAATCACAGCTATCTTATGACATGATGTGTTTAGAAATTAGAATCCATTCTAAAAGCAGGGCCATGCATAATTCTAGATCTTTAGGAATTATTAGTTCTCAAATTAGCAAACAAACATGCCTTTAAAATGTTCTAATGACATGTGATATAATCAAGTAAATTGGGAATCACCACACTAAACCTGTAGCAGATACCGAGACAATATAGCTCAGCAGCTTACAATTAATAATGATGACTTCAATAAATTTAATACTTATATCAGCATCATTTTCAAACTTGAGAATAAAGTAATGCCTAACAAGACATTCACAATTCATGCCCCAGATATGCCTAAAGGAGGAACTAAGTCTAAAACATGTCAAACGTAAGCAGATCCAAGGATTTAGGGTTGTGCATGGAAACCTTCCTGATTTACAAGCTAGTTTCCTTTTTTTTTTTTTTTTTTATAAAAGCAACTTAATTTAATATTTTTTTTTCCTTCTGAAAATCATAATTTGTTTAATTGGGTGAAGTTTTTAGTTACCGGTTTTACTTGATATAAGGAGTGAATGCTGTTTGCCAACCAAAACCAGCTGGTAAAGCCACACGGTCAATGCTATGTAAACCACATAAGGAGACTTTAAAGCTTCCCGCCGCGGCGGGGGAGAGAGATGGGTGAGGATGAAGAGCTCTTCTCTTTCAGTTATAATGCCATTTTAATTCCTCTCTCTCCCTCTCTCTCTCTGCAAGTATAATTTTGAGAAAAAAATCTGTCCCTCAAACCAGATTTGTTTAGCAACATTTACAGTCACACACTATCATGATTCAAAACAAAAAAACTTTCACATGGTCAAACCAATTCAAAAAGCTCAAACAGACACTAATAGAAACCAAACAAGAAAACATCCAAATAATGAGAAATATCCATCAACTGAATTACTGATATCAACAAAAAGAAAGTATGCATAAAATCCAAAGTACCAGTAAACCGCCATGTAGAAAGTCTTCTGAGCAAATGTGTCTGACGAAACTGATTTGTTGAAAAATTCAATGACCTACGAGCAACCGAAAGCATATTCATTGGTCTTTTGGCTGCTTCTCCTCCTCTTTTAATAAAAATTCTGCTTCAAGAACAACTGAACAAAGGTCGGCTGTTACTTCGCAAACCTTCCCAATTTATAGAGGGAAAAGTGTTACATCATTAATCACAAGAATAATGCTATCAAAGATTGAAGAAAGACAAAATTGGAGGTTTTGCTTTATTCTTTAACATTTATACATATTATCAGCAAGCAGATTAATTCAATAAAATAACCACGATGAAATTTTTATTATTACAATATATAAAAATTTCTGAATTACCATTTACATGAAACAATCTATACCAAACTGCAAGGAAGAAAAAAAATAACGAATGTCATAAACCATAACATATCACCATCGGCAACAAGAAATTACATTAACAGAACTACAGAAGTAAAAAATTACAGAAATACTTGAAGGAAGGGACAATGGCAGTAAAAATTCGCAGTGATTGAACAACAATTAACAGAAGCAACAGAAGGGGGGAAATAATAAAGAAACAAGGGAACAGGAGCAACTAATAATGGAGGAAGACAAATAAAAAAGAAATAAAAAACAAACAGAAGCAAAATAGAGAAGAATACAAACCAGTGAAGGGACGGCGCTGGCGTGACGGGAAGATGTGGCTTGCGGAAGGAGGGGAAGAAAAGTGGCGCGGCAGACTGAGAAGGAAAATGAGGTGGTCATGCGGTCACGAGGAAGAACTGCTTACTGGAGAGTGCTGAGGTTTCGTTTTCGAGTTCGCTCAAAACCCTAAATACTCGTAAAAGTTTGAGCCGGACGGTTTTCATCAAAACCGGTGAACAAGACAATTTAGGGAACCGGACCGGGTCAATCTTTAATTAAAAAAAAAAAGAAAGAGAACGACGTCGTTGGGGGGTTGGGGCCGTTTTTCATCACCACTTACTCATTCACCCAAGCCTCCATCGGTGAGTGTCATACTCTCATCATATCCCCCTACCATCCCCTCTTAACCTCTTCCTCTCAGCCGTCCCGTTCGTCGTCGTCCCTTCCTCACCGCCGGTCAGCGTCTGTCTTATCTTCTTCGTGCCGCGGGTTCTCTGCGTCGCCGTCCCTTCCTCAGTGTGGTTTGCCTCAACGCCAGTCCGAAGCAGCCCCGTCGATCGCGTCCTCCGTCACCTTCTTCCCAGGTAATTTTTTCCCCAGTTATTCGTTCTTTATTTTTAATACTGCTGGCCTGCATTTTTTTTTTACAAAAATTGTTTGGTTTATGCTGTGCTAAATTTGTAGGCTTCTGCAGAATTTTTTTTGTAAGTGAGACGGGCCAAAATTCTATCAGTGACCCGGTTGAACCTCTAACTCAATGACAGTAGTCTCGCTGGTTCGAATGTCCGGTCAATTCTGATAACTATAATCATGGTTGTTAAACTCTAGTGTTAACTTTTAAATTCTTACGAGATTAGGTAGTAGAATCGAGGAAACTCGGCATTAAACTCGCATTCACATCCACTTTGCATCTAATTTGTGTCTTGTGTGTTATATGTTATTGTACTTATTGCATAATTAATAATTATCATTTGAATTAAAATTAAAAATTTTTAATTTTAGATATGTAGATTTAAGATTATGTATGATATATTTTTATTTTTATATAATAGGTAAACTCATACGATTAAGAGTTAACTCGCGTCGAGTTTAGGTCGACTCGTGAGTTTGACGACCTTGACTATAATTCAAACACACTCTCGGTCTCAGACTCTCACGTGCCTCTAACGTTGACAGAGACTCCTTCCTCCCTCTTCTACCGTGCACCGCCGCCACCGCAGTCTTCGTAGCTGCCACTACTACCACAAGTGCGTCGCTTTCCCCAACACAACCATCGCTTCCTTCACTGGTCGTTCCTCCGTTGCTTCTGCTCTCGCTGTCGTCACGCCGGCGCTTCCACGATCGTTCTGCTCAATCATCACATCTTCTGCTTCTTTCGTGACGACGCCGTTTTCTGTTCTGCGTCCGCCTCACTGTAAGGTGCGAATTTGTCCCCTTTTTTTGCGAATGTTTTTTTATTTTTAATATGGTAACTTTTATTATGTGATTCCCTTATAATGTTTCCATTCTATTGATGTTCAATGTGTTGTTCTTGGTGCTGCTGCTGCTGCTATAATTTCTATTGAGAATCGATTTATTTTTCAGAAGAAAATGATGGCAATGAATGGAAGATTTGAATAAGTTTGAGGATGAAACAATTCAATTCTGCATATAGGTGACAACTAAGTTAAAGAGCCAATCTTTTAAGGTGAATAAATTATTCTTCTTCGCTGTTCAGTGTTTTATTCTGTGTTGTCTCATTCTGGTTCTAATTCTTGCTCTTTAGTATGTGATTTTTCATTTTTTTTCAAGTAATAATGATGTCAACACATGAATGGTGAATCAAATTCTGTTATGCAATCCCATGAATGAGCCATGTAATTGTTATAATCTTTAGTAGTTCAATTAATCAAAACATAGATTTTCCATTCTTTATATCTTATATTACATGATTAGATTCATTGATGTACCGAAAGTAATCACACAATTACTAATATTATGTATTATAATCACATAATCACACAATCATTCTCTGTGATGAATGATTCCTCTATTTGTTAACCCAGCTGACTTATGCTGGGATTAAAATCAGAATTGGTGGTAGTTGTTGTTTTTGTGCATGTGTGATTGTATTATAAGGAGGAAAAGATCTCATTTTTTCAATCATGTTTACAAGAAACCACATCAAAATAAGATATCTAAATATCTTTTGAAAATATATATATATATAATATATGATCATTTTTGTCACATTTTGGGGGTATTTGTTGTTTTGATTTTTCAGTGATATTTTTGTTGGTGCCTAAACTTTTCAAGGGTATTTTTGGTGGTTTACCCAATTTTCTCAAACATTATTTTGTGGAGATTGATATGTTTAAGAACCTTACTCCCAATGGGCATAATCTAAACTTCTCAGAGTGAACAGAGTTCATCTATACACCAGAAACTTGAAGATGAGATCAAGTGAGAGCCCTTTGACGGAGATATACATACCGGGGGAATGGTCGGATGCGGTGGAGTTTATTGTTTCAAAGCGGAGCCCACCTCCCATTGTTGTGGTATGCGGTGCCAAGAATTGTGGGAAGACAACATTTTCCCGGAATCTCATGAATGTGATGTTGCAGAATGACACGTGCTCCTATGCCAAGGTTGCTTACCTTGACACCGATGTTGGCCAGCCTGAGTTCACTCCTCCTGGTTTTCTCTCTCTCACAATTGTTGACAAAGTCACTTCAGGTATGATCAAAGATATTGCCTCATCCCCCATTTCCATTTTATTATTATTAATATTATAGAGTTAATTACTTAACTTACCCAGTACCCACAAAATATCATTTGGCTGGAAGTTATCTATGAAAGAATATAAAGCCAAAATTACATGAAGGATCATGTTTTCCTAATAAAAATATGTATATTTTGGATACATTGTCGAATCAAGCGCATGGTGGCAATCTTTCTATTTCTTTCATGGATAATTTTGTCCGCCACAATCTTTGATTGTTCCTTCTTAATTTTGGTACTTCCTTCTATAGACTTTTAAGAAGTTATTTATTATTTGTATTTATTCGAAGCAGCTCATTTCTTGTTTTTTCTTTTTCTGCGTATTATTTTAGATTTGACGATTCCATGCCTGAAAACACCGGAGAGGTATGAGGAGTTACATTTTCTTTATCTTAATATTTTGGGAACTTAATATCTCTTTTGTTTTGTACATTTATTTTATTTATTTATTTCTTTTGGAAGTTGTAACGTTTTTCTGGATTTGAAAAATATTTGACCAAGATGCTCCTTGTCATACAATCTGACATATATTCACTTGTCACTTGTGTGTTGATTTGGATCACATAGTGTGAAGTGTTGACTGCGTGTTGTTCTTCATGTATTATTTACTCTGTGATGTATCTAAGTTTTCGCCAGATCATAAGCTATATAGTCTTTACAAATGCAGTTGTTCCATACATGATGATTACCTTTCATTTATAAAAAGCAATGAATTGGACTTCTTGACTTACTATCTGTAATTTATTTTGTAGGTGCCTTTATTTTGGTGATGTTTCTTCTAAAAGAGATCCATCAACATACTTAAATTATGTATTTGCCATATTTGATTACTACCGGAGGGAGTATTACATGTTTGATGAAGAAAATTCTCCTAGGACTGTGGTCCCTCTTATTGTAAATACTCCTGGTTGGGTGAAAGGTAAACTGTTTAATTTTCAGTTATTCATCTAACTTTTTCTTAGGGCAGCATACAAGTTAGAATAATAATTTTATGACACTTAAATTAATGGGTTTTGCATTTTTATCTTGCATTCCAGGCATTGGTTATGACATTTTGGTCGATATGCTGAACCATATTTGCCCCACACATGTTGTTAAGATAGGCATATCCTCCACAAACAAGAATTTACCTGATGGAGAGTTCTGGGTGGACGGGGAACATGATGGAACAGTTGACTTAATCGAGATAAAGTCAGCTCGGCAAGACTCATTCAATAGATCGTAAGTCCAAGTCTGACTAGAAAGTTACTGATTGTTGTTATTGTTGTTGCTGCTGCTAGTTTGGAATTTTTTATTTTGCGCTCTGTCTCTTATGCATCAAGCATGAAAGTGTATCCTTTATTTTTTTTCCACAGGGTGCTTGTTCAGAAGGATGCACATCTCTTGCGTGATTTACGTATAATGGCTTATTTTAGACAGTGCTTCCCTGGTGATTCAGATATTTCTACTATCAGAGAACTTGCAAATTCCTTGGCCTCTCACTGCCCTTATGAAGTTCCCATTGCAAGCATAAAGATTCGACATCTTCATTGTAAGGTTGGATCCATTTTGATTCCATATATGTTCTAATTCTAATTCAGGTCCATAGCTTCTTGCAATAGTAATGCTGCTGCCTTGTGACTTGATGTTCACTGGTTGTAGTTTCACTAACAAGCTTTTTTTCTAAAGACAAGGCTGTTTTCATCCAACATTTCCTAATCCCAACAATGGTGGGGTCTCGTGATTAGCCAGCCACCATTTTTGTGTTCCGAACTTTCTGATTCTGTGCATTTGATTCATTTCAATTCCAAAACCACGATGTACTGTAAATTATTTTAATATCAATATTAGTATGTTGTGCTTTCTTATTAATAACTTCTACTGTATTTCTTATTGTCTAGCTATGTTTTTGTAGGTCCCAAGCTCTGAACTGTTCTACAGTTTGAATGCTAGTATTGTTGGCTTAGCAGTTGATGATGAAGGACCTGAAAGCTTACCTTGGTGTCTTGGTCTTGGTAGGTTATATCAGACTTGTCTCCATATTCCAAAATGTGCCTCATTATGGAGGGTCATTTACTTAAAAACAACTTGAAATTTATGATTTAGATGTTAGTAGTAGGAAAAAAGTGGAAAGCCCTGATTCTGCATGTTTACTGTCTATGAAACTGGAAAGCTTCTGATGGCTTGTAAAGAACAAGAAACTCTCTGATACTTGAATCTTGATTAAAAGATGAAATGGATTATTAAACTGGATACCAGTTTCAAACTTTTGGTGGCTCTGTTGCAGACAAAAATATTGTGATAGGAGTTCTGGGGTTTAGTTTCATTAAATCTCATATTCTGGTAGTTGTTACATTACATGCTTAAGAGCTTGTATTAAGGAATTGTATTAAGGAAACCCTCACATATGTGACTATCATACTAAAACAAATGCATAAGATAAAAGAAAAACAATTAACAAGTGATATCCCTCTAGTGGTTATGCATTGGGATCACTAAGTGTTTTTTCTAGTTAAATATAATTTTAGATCATTTTAAGGGTCTGTTTGCTTTTTCTTCTTCCTTCTTTTTTGGTCCAATTTTTTTGTTTTTGAGCATTTTGCTAATGTGAATGTGAAAATGGAAAACATGATATTATTTGTATTCACTTTTTTCCCTCAACTAGATCGTGAAAACGACAAAACACACACACCCACCCACCTAAGACAGGCACCTAAATTTCTTAACTATTAAGCTGGTTGATTTTCTATTCAGGGATTGTGAGGGGCATTGATACAGTCAGAGGTGTTCTCTATGTGATTACACCCGTGCTGCATAGTTCTCTGGAAAGAGTCAACCTCCTCCTACAGGGCTATATACAAATTCCTACATGTTTATTGCAGGTAAGACACTCTTTTATATAATTTTGTTTTCTTAAGTCTTCACATTAGATAATACTCATGTGGAGACATTTGAATCGGATAGCTAACTTTGCTTAGTAAGAAAAGGCTTGATTGACGTCATTTTCTTTTTTAACATAAACTCACAGAAACATAAGGCACTTTCTCAAAATTTTAATCAAACTCTCTTTCTTTCCTTTCGTTCACTTATTGAAAAGAAGTAATTAGTTGTTAAAATGTGATGTGCTAATCATTAGAAAAGGAAGCTATGGCAGAATAGTTTCCAGTTTTTTGTCATGAGGTTGTGGCTGGGACTGGGAATGATGGGTGATAGTCTTCTCTTAATGATTATAGAGTATTTTTAATTTTAATACCACATTATTTTTCAGGTGTTAAAAGGGATTTGAATACTTTCATGTTCAAAATGAATATGAAAAGTTTTAGTGTTTACTCCTCCGAGTCCCAAATATTCTCCATTTATAAAATTTGATTTTGGTATCAAATAAGTGTCCATTTAGGTAAACTAGACAATAATAGTTAATTTTTTTTGCACTAATAAGTAATGAGTTTAATTTTGATGCACTGACGGTGTAAAGAGTTTTACACAGTCATCTAATCGGATTCATGCATTTATATGACTTTAAAAGTAGTGCGTTTGAAAATTAATTGTTTTTGATGATGTGGTAACACCTTATTGGATACATGTATAAAACTCTTTTACACTGACGGTGTATGGAAATTAAATTCATAAGTAATAACCTAAAACCCTATTAAATGAAAGCATGAGAATTAAGTAGAAAAAGAGTGCAAGTATACGGGAGAAAAGAGATTAACAAGGATAATTTTGTTACATCTATTGTACTTGATCTAAACTCAAGATGTTTTTCATTTCTTCAATTCACATGCATAATTATAACTTGACAATTATTTGGGACTGGAAAGAGTATCATTTTAAAACTTTCTTATAAATAAGAAAAGTTAGTGGAGATGTGAATATGACAAGGTCATATTCATAGATAGGATCCAAATTCCAAAACTTACATGTTAGGGATTGGGCAAAAAAGTATGGGGTCTGACTATTGTTTTCTATTCATTCATTCATTCAGCCACAATTAGGATACAGTCATCACTGATGACTGATCATCTATGTTACTTTGTTATTAGAAATATGAGGTTTTCTTAAGATAATGCTCTTATTTTGGGTTTCGCTTAGCGTTATCACATGTAGAAAATTTTAATATAAAAATATATATTTTTAATTTTGATGCACTGACATTATAAAACTCTTATTCTAATAGTGCATCAAAATTAAATTCGAAAATAAAAATTGTATCACTTTTAACTCTCCTAACATTCCCCTTGGATGGATGGATGTGTGTGTTGTTCCCTTGTAATAACAAGTATGATTTCTTTTCAGGTTTATGGATGCATATCACCTTACATGTCAGCGAATGCTTTGACCACAAGCTAGTTACCATCTTGAGTTAGTAAAGACCACCATTTCAGTAACAGAGCACTAATACTAGACTTTTTTATTTCTCAATGGAACAATGATAATTATTTTGGATTTACTTAGGTGGTTATTTTTGTCTGTTTTTTGGATTTACTTAGGTTGTTATCATTCGAAATAGTAGAAGACAAATTATTCAAAATAGTAGGAAACATATCATCTGAAATAGCATAGAATAGATCATCCAAAATGGTGATATTAGCTTGATGATGATGATGAATGAGATTATTGGTTGGTAAACAAGAAAATTACCAATCCCATATAAGATGTTGAAGGCTAATTGTTTTTTTTTTTTTTGGGTATTCGAATGGGGCAAAAATCTAAGAAAACAAGGAAGAATTACACAATAACTAAGCGAGGCAGAGAAGCCTCCTCTTGTTCATCGTCGAGAAGTAAACTAACCATGTCAATAGGAGGGTATCCCAAAAGGCCAAAAGTGGAATTATGTGTCTTTTGCGTGCAAGGCAATCAAAACACTTATTGCCTTCTCTATAAATATTCACAAAATATGAATCCCAATTTTTCTGCTTTCACCTATTAATGTCTCTAATCAGGGCATTGGGATGGTTTTCCAGATCAGTATCCCTTGTAAGCACATTTATGATAGCCTTTCATTTTTTTTTTTGGACATGTGAATCTATGATAGCCTTTGAGTATAGCTTGAGGTTCTTGAACGCTCAAATAGACTGTGGTATGGACCCAAGACCTGCAAGAATAAAATGGGGTTGGTGAATAATATTAATATGTCATCGGAATTATGGCATCACTACTTCACTAGTGATAATATAGAGATTATACACTGCACTACGTCTGCACCAGTCACGTAAAGAGAAATTGTTATGGTTTCATATCCCTATTTAGATTAGGGCAATGTTACATCGCTACAAAAATATGCTATGTAAAAGACAACATGCTATGAAAAGGAGGGTGGTGGTCCGAAATCAGTTTCATCGTTGGAGTCTTTTAATAATTTTATCTCTGCTAGGGAGTTGTTGGACTTGGGCTAACCGACAATATAACCATAATCTGATCCGTGAAAGATTAGATCGATGCCTAACTACCTCTACCTTCCGACATGACTATCCAAGGGCTAAAATTCTACACTTGGATGATATGGGTTCTGATCACAAACCCTTGATGTTCCTCTCGGATCCCCAAGGTGTTAAGCCCAAACGAAGGTTTAGGTTTCAAGAAAGATGGTGTGAAAGTGTTGAGGTTGAACCTCTGATTAAACAGGCTTGGAAACTTTCAATTCAAGGCTCTCCAATGTTCAAATTCTGCCAGAAACTAAAGAAGTGTAGACACCTTCTAGTTGAGTGGCAACAAACAACTCAGCAGAACTCACATAGAGCAATACAAAGACTAAGAGAGGAGTTGGCTAATGAAAAGTTGAAAGGAGTTGAAGCTAATCAGAGCCTAATTTTGTGCAAGGAGGAGGAATTAGCTGAGGCTTATCTTCAAGAGGAAAGGTACTGGCACGAGAAATCCAGAGTTCAATGGCTTAAGTATGGAGATCAAAATACCAAATTTTTCCACTCCGCTTTTCAACACAGAAGCAGAAAGAATATGATCTATAGACTAGTGGACGATTTGGGAATCTCATACCCAGACTCATCAAGAATTGCTCAAACAGCCATTTCATTCTTTGAGAACCTTTTTTCCTCTACTGATCCTATATCAGCAGCCACTATTCTTCAAGACATGCCAACAAAAATTGATGTTAATACAAATAACAGGTTAACTAGATGGGTTTCGAAGGAGGAAATTAAGCGAGCTACATTTTCAATTAATCCCTTCTCTGCCCCGGGTGATGATGGATTCACTGCCAAATTCTATCAATTTTATTGGGATATAATTAAGTGTAATCTTGTACCTGCTGTCACAAGTTCCTTTTCAGGAGGAAGAATGTTGCATGCCCTCAACCACACTCAAATCTGCTTAATTCCGAAGGTTGGGTTCTATAAGACCTATTTGTCTAAGCTCTGTTTTCTACAAGATAATCTCAAAGATCTTGGTGCACCATATGCAAGGAGTGCTAGATAGCCTCATTTGTGGCAACCAAGGTGCATTCATAAAGGGGAGACTAATCAGTGACAATGTCCTTGTAGCCCATGAACTCATGCATTTTCTGAAACACAAGAGACATGAAACTCAGGAATTGGCCTTAAAACTTTATATGAGTAAGGCTTATGACCAGGTGGAGTGGTGCTTTGTATGGGAAATAATGAGAAAGTTGGGATTTTGCCCTAGATGGATTCACTGGCTACAGCAATGTGTTACAACAGTTTCGTACTCAGTTCTGGTGAATGGACAATCCTTTGGCTACTTCTCTCCTACTAGGGGTTTAAGACAAGGGGACCCTCTATCCCCTTTTCTGTTCCTAATCTGTGCTGAAAGTCTATCATTTCTTCTCAACCAAGCTGAACAATCTCGAACTATCTCTGGTGTTAAGCTTAACCCTCGCTGCCCTACTATAAATCACCTTTTCTTTGCCGATGATTCTATTCTGTTCTGTAAGGTTACTGTCCCTGAATGTCAAAAGCTTATTGAGATTCTTAACACTTACAAAGAACTTATCAAACTTTAAATTTCTCTAAATCTTCTCTGTTCTTTAGTAAGAATTCCTCCCCCCTTATTCGGACCACTCTCTCCCAGCTTCTCCATATCCCATCTATTGACACACAAAACAAATACCTTGGATTACGCGCCCTTATTCATAGATCCAAGTGTCAAACATTCAATTATGTCAAGGATGTGGTGGACAAGAAACTACGGTCATGGAAGCGTTCAATGTTATCTGTAAGTGGCAGGGAGGTTTTGATTAAAGCAGTGGCTATTGCGGTGTCTCTTTACTCTCTCTCTCTTGCTTTAAGCTCCCAGATTCATTATTAAACGAAATTCATAAGAAAATGATGAGTTTCTGGTGGGGACAGGGTGGTACTGAAAGAAAATTACACTGGGTACGATGGGACACTATATGCAGAGACAAAAAACAGGGAGGACTAGGCTTTAAGGATTTGAAGGCCTTTAATTTAGCTATGCTGGCTAAACAAGGCTGGAGAATTCTCTCTAGGCCTAACTCACTTCTTAGCAGGATCTACAAGGGTAAATACTTTCGTCGCTCTACATTTCTCAATGCTACTACTGGAAGCAACCCCTCTTGGACTTGGAGAAGCCTCTTAGAAGGTAGAAAGGTCCTGGAAAAAAGGTCTCATATGGAAGGTTTGTACTGGCACTAAAATCAGAATTTTACAGGATACTTGGCTCCCAAATTACAAGCCTATCTCATTATATCAGCAAAGCCTACCAGATTCATCCATACAATGGGTAAATCAATTACTGAATGCTAACAGGCAATGGAATGAGGAACTTATCAGAAATTTTTTTCAGCCAGAGATTGCTACAACTATTCTACAGTTGCACATAGAAGAATCGGGAGAAGACTATGTTACCTGGGCTCCAGAACATCGTGGTGGATATTCTGTGGCCTCGGGGTATAATGTTGCGTTTCAGATGTTCCACCCACCCATCGAGCATCTCCCTGACCAGTGCAGACAGAAGCAACTTTGGGATTCGCTTTGGGATCTCCATTGCCCACCGAAAATCAAAGTCTTCTTGTGGAAGGCTCTTCTGATGGTCTTCCAGTACGACATCGTTTGAAAAGTCGAATTCCATCGGTGGATGATTCCTGCCCTCGCCGTGGAAATTTGGGGGAAACTGTCCTCCATTGTCTGGTGTCTTGCCCTTTTGCCTCTGGGGTCTGGTCGAACTCTGCTCTTCCCTCGACGACCAATTCTGGCAGCTCGGAGGAATTTTGGAGATGGTGGCTTCGTGTTATTAACGACCTCAAACGTTCCCCTCAGAGCAGGCGTCGGACGAGTATGTTCGTTGCTCTTCTATGGAAGCTTTGGCATGACCGTAACCAACGCATCTTCGAGGGAGTGACGGAATCTATGGACCAGGTTCTGATGAAGGCTTCTGATTTAATTATGGAGTACCACCGGCACCACCCCCCTTATCTTTCTCACATGTTATCCTCTTCTCTCTATTAGCATCTCTTTTACATTCTTCCCATCAATTTCTATTATTTGTGGAATACCCACTCATTTTCTCTTATTTGTGGAATACCCACTTTTTTGTGTTTGTTGCTGGTTGTCGAAGTTAGGACCCACCCTTGATGTATTCATTTTATTACATTAATGAAATGATTACCATTGCCTTTGAAAAAAAAAAGGTAACATGTTGTCAAATACGATAAAGGATCATGTTGTCTTCCGTAAAAATGGATAGGTACTGAATTGAATATTTACTAAAGAAAAATACAACTACAAATATTTATTATACTTGTTTACAAACATCACCTAATCATTTAGCATTAATGACAAATTTATAATATTGCACATACGTGAACGAAAAGCAAGTTACCCCCAAAATCATGTAATACATCTGCATAACATACATAGCATATAGACACATCCTAGATTTACAACTTGACTAAATTTTTCTCACATAATGATATGAGCAATGCATGATGTTGCCTTGTGTTCCTTATGTAGATTCTCCCATAAGTTCACAAAGGTAGGATCCCTTAGCAATACATCCTTATTTATTTCCCCTTTCTCAATCCATCCCTTAATGTTCTTTTCTAGCTTCACAACCCTCTCTTCAACATCCTCAAACGCCTTCTTGTTGCTAGTCCAGCTGCAAAGCTCTTGCACCTCGGCCCAGAAGGTGGATTCCGAGATACCGGCTTTCGGAGTTCTGTTAGCATGCTCCAGCCACCTTTGAGTGTACCTGTACCTCTTTGGCCTAGCCTTGATCATGTAAGGTCCTGTATCTTCATTCTTGAGGT
>JASCZI010151254.1:0-18919 GCA_036250425.1 Stylosanthes scabra
TATATATATATATATATATATATATATATATATATATATATATATATATATATATATATATATATATATATATATATGATATCCCTAATTTTAAATCAACATAAATTAAATACGATTAAAGATTAATTAGAATAAAGATCCGTATACATTACACTGGGTTTGGCCCCACTGGGTCAAGTTGAGTGAGGTGGATCAAAAGACCCAACACCCACTCACTCACCCACAAAATAATAACAACACACGACAACAACAACAATCAACACTCTCATTTCTCTCTTTCACTCTCACACAAAAACACCATCTACACCATCACTCAAACCACCGTTTCTCACTCATCGGAGCTCTGATCGCCGCACTATCGCCGGCTACACGAAACTCTCGTCCCCATCTACGTTTACATATTAGTATCAAGGTATGAGTATGCATATTCACTAGCTAGATTTTCTCTTCTACTCTTTTCTTGACCTTGGGTATGGTTGAATGAGAAATCCTTGAAATTCTATGAATTAGAGGACACTAGATATAGATTGAAGCCAAGGAGGCAACAATTGAGCTAGTGGGTTGAAGGATTTGAGTGAGGGACCCTAGAATTCATAGCATTTGGAGATCTACAAGAGGTACGGAGTAGGATTCCTTAGTTTAAAGCTTGTATCTATGTGATTTCTTCAGTTGCATGCTTGAACTATGTGTTTGATTTTGAAATTGTATGCCTATGTATGCTTGCATGTGTTTGATGATGATAAAATGTGTTCAAAAATGTGAATTGAGTAGATAGGAAGTGGAATTGATGGAATTGGTTTGTGGAATTGTGATACCAAGGTGTTCTAAGAAGAATGACAAGTGGTGCCAAGTTGGTAACGAAGGGGGATTGGAAATGAGAAGGGTAAGTGATGCTTTTTGACTGAGAAATGTTGGTTTTCTGTCACGAGGAATCGATTCGATGAGGGTCGAATCGACTCGCTAGGCCAAAACTCTTTAAAAATTTCGAAATCTTCAACCAGCGAGCCGATTCGGTTCATCATGGAACCGATTCGTTTTCTCACAGAATCTAAAGTTTGAACCTTAAATCGATTTGTTCTTGGGTCGAATCGACTCGGCTGAGAATTTGAGAAAATGAAGATTTTACTAAGAGTTTCGAGTCGATTCGGGGCTGAGAGGAACCGATTCATTTTTGGACAGAATATAAAGTGTTTTCCATAAATCGTTTCGTTCTTTCGTCGATCCGATTCGTAGAAGTGTTTTCTTAAGAGAGATTTGTCTAAGTCCATCGAATCAACTCGGTGCAAGGGTGAAATCGATTCGTTTTTAAGCAGAATCTAAACTTGATGTCTTAAATCGATTTGCTGCACTGGCGAGTCGACTCATGCTTTCAAACTTAGAGATTTTAGAGATTTTCATCATTGGCGAATCGACTCGATCAGGAATGTAATCGATTAGAAGCCTTTTTAAACGTTTTTCACAAGGTTTGGACATAGGACTCAAGTTGATTCTGGAGGTACTCGAATCGATTCGATTCTTCTTAAAATTTTAAAATTAAGATTCTGATTGAGCTGAGAAGGTGATATAAGGTGTTCTACTTCCTAGGCTACTCGATTGTTTTCATTTATCGCAATTTCTTATACCGTGAGCCTAGGTCTACGAGGGGTCAAGAGGACTAGAGCTCGGCTTACGGCAACAGCGGACCATCGGGAGTAGTAAGCGTCTGTGGGGCCTTTGTTTCCACGTGGGACAAAAGTTAACGTCGCGGCTTACGGTAGCGGCAGGGGTGCCTCCTGCCATCGTCCCGGCTACCAACCTCGGTTTTAGTCGATAAAAGAGAAGGGAACCCCCATATATTATGATTATGATGTGAGAGATCATTTACGATCGGGGCCGGCTGATTGGTCCTTCGGGGAAGTACAAACGATGGTCGTCCGGAGCTAGTATCGGACCGGTCGGGAATGACTATTATAACCGACCGGATGAGCTCATCTTAGCCTGCAGGATTTAGGCATACATCATTTGCATATTGTGTGACATTGATTGGGTGTGCCTAACTATTATATCTATTTCTTGTGCTTGTTTGTGTAACTGAATACTTGCTTTACTTGCACTTTCTTGTGTATTACTGTATGTTGACTTTGGAGGTTAGGTAGATATCAGAGTTAAACCTTGGGCGCTTGTTCCGTATTGGGAACCCCATGACTTTGTGGTTCTCACTCCGTTGTTGTTGAAATATTTCAGATGCAGGTGGTGATTAGCAGCTTGAGTCACTTGGTTAGAGCTTTTGGGAGGAGTTGTGCTCTAGATAGCTTTTATGTGTTGTGCCTAGTTAGAGAGTGCCTTTTGTATATGTAACCAAGTTGGGATGGATGGATAGTTTCTCTTTTGTTAACACTTGTGGGATTTTGTATCAGGAAGAATACTTGTATACTCTATGGTTAACGTTGCGCTACTCTATAACTCGCATTATATATTCCTATGATGTTATTTGGCTCCTAGATATGTCTTTCTTCCATTCTATTAGATATTTGTCTTGGTTTCCTCGCGTATCAAATGTGTAAATACCTTGAGTTCCACCGGCTCAGACTTAAGCTATGTGGTGGAAGCTCAGGGTGTTACAATATATATAGTACGTTCTGTTTTTATCTTGAATACAAAATTTATCTTTATTTATTATAAAAAGCAATTAATCTTAATGAACACCTATATTTTGTAACCAAGTTCCGACCAAGGTTTGTGCACCACGTGCCTCTTAACTCATATTTTTAGCTCTAGCTCACTTCAACGTTTGAATTCCAATGACCAGAAAACGTTTTCTTTTTCAGCTTCTTTTTATTCTCTTCCTCTTCAAGACGATAAACATCATCGTTGTCGTTTTCTGCTCTGCTGCTGCTTCTTCTTCTTCTTCATTTGAACTCGAATTTTGCAACAGAGTGCAGTTCAAGGCGATGTGATTTGAAATCAAATTCTGCAACAAAGCAGATCGAGGAGCAATTGGAGTTTTCTAATTTCTCAATCCGTTAATATTCTTGTTTGTTGCATTATTATTGATGTTCAATTCAATCCATCAAATCTGAATTCATGTTAGAAAATTATTTTAATTTTTTTCATTATAAATTGTGAAAATTATTGTTTGTATTGGTTTTGAATCGTTAAGTTTCTTTGTTTAGTTCATTATTATTAAGTTTAAATTTTCTCTTCGTTGTGTTTAGCAAATTTGTTCGATGTGTTCACTTTTTTTGTTCGCTGAAAAGCATGACACCTAGGCGTGGGTGAATTACGCTTAGCCATGAAAAGCTCACCAAATTTCACGTCTAGGCGTGAAAACACCCCCAAAACACACCAATTTTTTCAAACAGAACGAACAGATTTTTCAAATAGAACAAACATATTTTTCTTTTGTTTGGTTTATTATTATTATGTTTAAATTTTATGTTCGTTATAGGTATAAAATATGTTCGTTGTGTTTATATTTTCTGTTCATTAAAATAGTTAATTTTGTATTTACATTTTTTGTTCGATGGTTTTAATTTTTTTGTTAGTTCATTCTAATATTAAAACCTGTTCGTTTGTTGTTGTTGCGGATTTTGTGTTATGTTGATGAAGATGATTCTTCTTCTCCTTCCTATTTCCCCTCTCTCTCTTTCTACTCATCCTCCTCAATTTGAGCTTCATCTAAAAATAAAAGATGATGATGATAATGACGACACAACAAAGACAAAGAAGAACCAATAGAGAAAAAAGAAGAAGATAGCGGCATTAATGGCGACGACGGAGATGACGACGACACAATAAAAAAGTAAAGCAGTGGCAAAGAAGAAGAAGAATAAGAAGCACATAACAAAGGATTAAGAGGAGGACGAGGAGGAAGATGTGGAGAATAAATCAAAGGTGGTGAAAAAAGGAAGATGAGGAGGAGGAGGAGGAAGAGGGAGAGGGAGAGGGAGAGGGAGAGGGAGAGGGAGAGGAGGTGTTGAAAGAGGATGGTGATGAAGAAGAGAAGAAGAAAAGAAGAAGACGCGTGTCTCTATCGTGGATCCGTGAGTTGGGGTAATGAGCGTGAATTACACATGCATGAGTGAGAGTGTGAAATGTTTGCTTGATTTGGTTGGTTATGTGTATATGTATATAGCAGAACTGTAAAGAAAATTATACATAAATAAGATAAAGGCTAATGCTCTTCATTTCGAAAAAAGTAATGAGAACGCTACTTAAAACTTAAAGTTTAAATTATAGACTTTGAATTTTAAATTTTAAATTCTAAATTATAAATGTAAATCTTAAAACTTTTAACCACAAATCTTAAATCTTAAATTTTAAATATCAACTATATATAACTTTTAAACTCTAAATCTAGATAGTTAATATATAGAATATAATAAATGAAAAATTAAAATTTATTTAATTATCAAATAGTAGGAGACTTCCTACTTAGTAAGTAGTGTTTAAAGATGAAAAAAAAATGTATCAAAATTAATTTTTTTTATTAAACAGTTGAATATGAAGAATAAACTAACATGCATTCCCCTGATGACTTTAAAGTTTCAAGCAACACTTTTCTCTTATTTTAGCCCCCGGTTGACTTTGTGATTACTGATTTGTATTAAATTTTCTGCCTTAATTTACACTCACTCGTCATTTTGTTTCAAAATGTTGTTTTAAGGCTTTCTTTCGATTTCTAATGAATTTAATTTAGCTCATCTATATTATTCATTGTACAATAGTCAATAGCTTTTCAGTAGAATAAAACAAAAATCAAAACGACAAATAATATGAAATGAAGCTAAGGAAGAAGTAATATAAAATGTTTTAAAAGTAAATATAAAAGAACATTTAAGTTTTCAATATGCATGTATATTTACTAAAGTAAAAAGGTTACAAATTTCTATTCATAATAATCTTAATAAATATTTTTAGACACATACATAACAGCTAAACCCATTTCTAATTTAGATTTTAAGGTTTTTCTATTTAATATTTAAAAAATTTATCAAATAGATTTTAAGGCTTAAGAGTTAAGAGGTTCTTCAGACAGCACAATGACATTTTTATCTTTTACAAATATTTGGAAAAACACTGTCGCACAATATTTGATGAAGTTGCTTCAATGTAATTAAGAAGTAGTGGGAATGAATGAATGATTTCTACGTAAATATATATGTTCCCAAAGTTTTTGTCTCAAAAAAAAAAGAAGAAAAAAACCTTGGTTAGAGGTTAGGGAAGGCTAGTGTTATTATAGTAAAGCCCAGAGGAAGGTAATAAGTGACTAAGTGTAATAATGTTCAAATATTTTAAGAAAGATAATAAGTGTATCATTGTATATTTTTATACGCTTCTTTTTATTTATTTATTTTACTTTTGTATTAAGGATATTATTTTTGTGTTATACATAACTATTATGTGCTATCATATGTTATATTCATGTGTTTTGTGAAAATTTTTTTTATAAATTTTTAGATTTTTCATATTGTAAATGAGATATACGAAAATGTACAATGATACGTACATTTAACATTACCGTAAATATAACATGTTCTAATCTCTAGTTTATATGATTTTATGATGTTTGAGTGTACTTGAGTCAAATGAGTTTTAGAATTAGAACTTAGCTCATTAACATTTCAATGACATAAGTTTATATAAGTTGCAAGTTCATATAGTGAGCCAATTTTTTCAGCCAATGTTAGTTAAAATTGTGTGCGTTTTCATATAAAGAAAAAGTTTAAATTATATTCAAAGGAAACCAATATATGAATAACCCGTAATCATCATGTTTATTATAATACTTGGATTTGTATTCTTTAATCATATCTCCTATACTTTATTATTTATTTATTTATTGTTATTATTATCATTATTATTTTTTTTACATGAATCATATCTCATATACATCCTAACTTGATCAAGCAATCCGGGAGTGACCGACACAAAACTAGATTTAGAATATTGATCCAATTGAAACACACTCACATATATATAATATTCATATTTATAATTAAAATACGAATAAAATTTTTAAAAAATAGAGTAGTAAGATGAATTTACATAGATATAGGAAATTTTTCTAATATAAAATAAAATAAAACTTTATTTCCAATTACAAATTAACAATACATTAAATACAGAAATCTAACTTTTTTTTAAGTTACTCATGTTCGTCATATTAATTGGCTAATTTTATGGTTTTTCTATTTTTAGCCACTTAAATTAAAGTGGCGAACTTTATGATTTTAGCCACTTAAAATGACGAACTTTGTGATTTTAGCCATTTAAAGTGGCAAACTTCATCCAAACTTATGCCATTTGGATCCTATGAAAAAGATGTGAATCAATTTTACAAAAACAATATCATTTCCTCACATAAAAATTATCTCATAATCACACCATACGATGAAAATCTAAGGAACCTATATTCAACCACTAATAAGAAAAAAAAGTCATGATAATTAAATTGGGAATGTAATGCATAGACCATAAAAGATGTGGAAGGTGTGACATTGTTTGCAGAAAAATCATGATTTTTTTTATTATTAGTAGTTGAATATAGGTTCGTTAAATTTTTGTCGTATAGTTTGGTTATGAGATGATTTTTATGTGTCCCAATTCGTGAGGAAATGATATTGTTATTATAAAATTGATCCATATCTTTTTCATAGGACTCAAATGACATAAGTTTGCATGAAGTTCGCCACTTTAAATGGCTAAAATCACAAAGTTCGCCACTTTAAGTGGCTAAAAATAGAAAAACCATGAAATTAGCCAATTAATATGGCAAACATAAGCAGCTTCAAAAAAAAAAGTTGAATTTCCTTTAATGTCTTGTTAATTTATTTTTGGAAATAAAGTTTTATTTTATTTTATATTAGAAAATTTTTCCATAGATATGCGTTAATTGATTTAACAGTTAATTTCTATTGTTTGATATGTTCCCAAAAAGAAAGTATAGATGATTAATATTTTTTTAACCAATAAATCAGCCAATAAAAAATATGATATTTATAATTACTGTTTATAGAATGTCTACCATGAAAATTATAAAACATCTGAGAAAATTAACATCCGAAACTTAGAAACATAACATTCGAAACCTAAAAAAATAGAACATCTAATTTAAATTTTTGACTGAATTTTTATTAGTTATTTAGCATTATTAGTAATCAAATAATCTTCTAATTGACCTTAAAATAAGGGAACCCAACCCATGAGCAGCATCATAGACAGCTATGAATAAAATCCAAGCCATGGGCAGAGGTACATACCATCAACATCAAGCATGTTATATTTTGATGAACAATTTTTGGACTTGAAAGATCCTTCAAGGACCCCCCTCCTCTCCCTCTTCCAATGAGTGGCCAACCTAACAACCTTTCATGTCATAAATGAGAATTAGGTCCACAATGGAGTTGACAGAAGGAAAAGAAAGCAATGGAGACTCACCATTCTTCATGTGGTCACATAAATGGGTTTCATGTTACCATACTAAATGCACTGCACTTCACTTCATCTTGCACTACATGGCCTCTCAGATTTAGAAAAATAAAATAAAATAAAAAAAAAATATGAAGTATACTTTTTTTATCTTTTAACATTCATAATTTTTTAAAAAAAATTAAATTTTAAATTTCATTAAATTTATGATCGATTTTATTTTCAATTCGTGTCAAAATTACTCTAAAGTGTTTTCACTCTTGAAAGAAAAAGAAAAACGTCACAGATAAAATTAAATAAATTTATTATTTAAAAAGTTACAAATATTAGAGAAAAAACATATAGCCAAAAGAGAAATACAAAAGACAGTTGATGCAAAAAATTATTATTTAACATCAAAATATAAATAAGTACAATTTTTTGTTTTAAGTATAAAAAAACTTATATATATATATATATATATATATATTGAAAAATAGAATTGTTAGAAATAAAAATAAATTTCAAAAACAAAAAAATTTGTCTTTAACTCTTTGTCTTAACTCTTGACATAGACATTATCCGAGTGCATCATGTTATTAGTTATAAGTTATAACTATTGCAATTTGCAAATTGCAAGCAAGTAGCAAGAACAAAAACCAAAAAATAAATAAATAAATTGAAATTTGAAAGGGGGTTAATAGGGTTTGGGACACAAGCATATCACATGCATTTTGCATGATGGTTCTGAGTGATTGTCGAAAAGAACCATCAATTGCATCTTTTGATGCAAATTCAATGTTGTTGAGACTCTTCCAAGTTTTATTTATCGTGATTGGTAGACATCAACCTCAACCTCTCCCTTTTTCTCTGTTTATTTTTTTTTCTCGATAATATCCTTCAATTTGGTAGGTTAAAAACTAACCTATCATAAATCTGAGTTCTATTTAAGGTATGTCGCTGATCAATGTGTTACTATCTATATAAAACATGATTCAAATTTTTTAATATTTACTTAAACGAACTAATGACCTAACCACTAGAATAGTCAGTTGATTATCTAATTTATTTTATCCAAAACTACTCTAGTGTCTACTCTCAGAGGCTCAGACACAAAATAATTAGTGGATTTTGATAGAACGTCTAACTTTGTGAAGCATGCTATAAATATAATTGCAGCCATTAAGATTCAAGATAGAGTAGTATCCTTGGACAAAAGACTTTAAAGAGTAAGAAAATTTGTAAAATAATAAAATAAATAAATAATTATTATTAAATTTACAGCTTTCGTTATATTTGAGTCCCACTATCTTAATTATTTAAGAGTGGTTAGGTATTTATTTTCTTAATTTATCAACTTTTTTTCTCACTTTAGAAAAACTTGATCCAATAGCCTTATAATTTCTGTTTGCACATTAATTGACAAGAATACTAAGCTACAGTCATTTTAGAACATTTACACAGAAATTTGGGACTAAATAATAATTATTAAAAGATTAATTTATCACTTTCAAAATCCAGAAGTAGTACTCAATTCTAGTATTGGTTCTATTTATGAGGGGCAAGATTGAAATTTTAGGACCAGATTTGTATCTAGTTTGATTGTCCCTACAATGTCGGTGCTAAAATGAGTAAATTAGCAAAGTTTAGCAATGTAAGGTGAAAACAAGTTTTTCAAGTGAAAAATAAAGAGTGACATAAGTATTTTCATTTTTCAGAAAAGAAACACTATCAACTTTTTCATTCAAACGGGCCCATAACTGTTGGTTGCTTGCACAAATGAAAACCTTACTGTATTTCCAAACTATTCAAGATGTTTTTTTTTTCTTTTTCTTTTTTCCTTAAAAAAAGAAAACAAACTTTGGGTTTTCCAATCACGGGCAGTACCATTCAGACTCACATGCAAATTAAAGATATTATTGGCACCATGGACAGTGGACTCAACAAGACTCATGATACTTGAGAATTGAGATCCAATTATTAGACACTTCTAAACACTAAAACAGCACAAGTTAGTAACATAAAAAGGTTAAGCATTGTGCTACTTAGGCTTTAGCTAAAGTGGTAAATCATGGTACCTCTTAATGGTACTAATTTTGGCTAAAGCCAAACAGTGGATGAGAACCCTTAAAAATGTTGTGTGCGTAAGTATTGTAATGCCTATAATTAAGGCTATTTAATCTATTTTGGAAAACAAAAGAGAATCACTGACACTTTTTTTGAGGACAAATTACATCATTTTTTTTTTACACACATTACATCGTTTAAGAATATACTTTTTTTTTATACAGAAAATATGCTTATTTCAACAAACTTGGATTTATCTAGTCAAGTCACCAGCTCACTAGTACGCTTAAACAAAGCTCACTAGTACGCTTAAACAAATGTTAAATGATTTAAATTTTTTATTGTGCATGCAATAACCCAATAGATAGCAAGATTAGGGAATACTTCGAGGAAAAAAAAAAAACTTATTTCTTACTCTACTCATTTCATGAGCTTTAAACAAAACAAATCCTATAAAAGAGTGATGTATTTACTTCGAGTTAACACTATATTTGTGTGAAGTGACTTGTTATTCACTCTCCCACTTTCTCCACGTTAGGAAGAATTGCCCTAATGACACATTTACCATGTTAGCTTACGATCTTTATAAGTGTAAGAAAAATTCACGGGAATCAGAAATTCAAGAACAAGTGTTTGATGCAATTTTGGCACCTTATGATGAATAATGAACTACGGAAATTGATTATCTCGTGAAATTTTCACATGACTAGGTCAAACTCAAACGTGATGCTGAGATCAAACACAGCCAAATCATGTGAAAGATTCACATACGATGATCCACATCCATATACTACAGTGGTTTTTCTGAAAATTCAATTCCATAGTTATAAATCAATGAAGCTGTAAATTTCACTTCCTCCAGTAATATATATTATCATTGGAAAAAAAAAATTAAATCATGCCAACACAATCAAAATGGGTGGATATGCTACTCATAATCTGAATTCCTCTCCACTTCAAAACTTGGTACAGCTTGAAAGAGTCCACAAGGTTGGATCCTTGCCCCTTCGGCATGATTCTTTTTTCTTCCATGATGTAGATAAACGATGCGGCATCATACCGAACAAGCTGAATTAGGGTTAAGGAGACCATCCAATTCAAATTCTATGGTCCATGTGTTGGTTTGCAAGATATGTATGCCTCTTTGATTCTTCAACGAAGTTATCGTTAACACTGCGGTCACTGTTTTATAACCTCCTTCAGACAGATAATATCTTCGCGCGGATGTGATTCTTCCACCTTAACTAATATCTCATCCCCTACCTGAGTTCCAACAGAGATCCAGGTAGAAGCTTGAAGTCCAACCTGCAAAAGAGAAGCAACTTTGGATTGAATAGAGTCGCATATTACAATTGCACGATTTCACATTACAACAAGGTTTATTCAATTGGATTATGTTAGTTTAAGTTATCAGAAAAGCAGTGATTCATCATGAATATAGGAACTTAATGAACTATTCCAACTTGATTGAAAAATTTTATGCAACACACGGATTTGATTACAAAATTATAGGAACCTATTGACAATGAGTGAAACTATAGAAACCTCCGAAGTAATTTAATCTAAATGGAATGTTGCTAAACACATCCATATTAAACAATACCTAAGCTTAACTGTCACCGCATCGATCAATTCTAACAACCAATTTTTAGCTTCATACTAGCTGTTCAATTTTCCAGAATGCATTTTGGCATGTAGCAACCATTTCGGTTTGGTTCAAGCAACAGGAAACCAAAATTTCCACACAAATAATTGAGAATATATTTCACCAATGATATAAACAATGAAGTCATTCTCAACTAATCACAGATGCAGCAATTTTAGGCCGGTACCTCATCAAGATTGTAAAGGGCTGCCGGTATTTCCACTGGTACAATGACCGAATGGCATGAACTGCAGAATAGACTACAAGTAGGAGCTACTGGCTACTTACCTCAACCAACAACAGAGCTGCAATGCGATCTTTCAAAAATTTAAGGACCAATGCACGGTATCTTCTCTCTCTTGGTTCTCTTCGTAAATATTCCAACATCCAGTATCGAAGACTGTTGTTGCTGAGCTTCCTCACTGTTTTGAATCTCTCATTTACAGCTGCAGCAATCCCTTCAAGCTTACCAGATGTAAATGGAGGAGGTTCACCTCTAAGGAATGCTTTTACCTGAAGTAAACACATTCCAGACACAGACAAAACATAGATAGAAAAACCCTTAGAAGTTAGAATTATTTAATTGATAATTACATTGATAGAAACAATTTTATAATGGCAGCTTTGGACGGATAAAAGGGCACAGATAAAAAAAATTTACAGGACGTAAACTCAATCATATAGCAAACCCATCTTTAAATCCATGGTTTAACTACACCCAAAAAACACTACAGAATGATATGAAAAAGTAGAAATGTTATCTCTACACCTTTTATTAATACAGCATGGGCTAACATGTATCATCATTTAATTGCATCTTTTAAGAAAATTTATAAATTGGTGAAACACAACTATTTGTTGCACAGTTACATTCCTCCTGACAGTCACACAGGTTTATGCATCACAGCACTGATGTATGCAAGAAGTCATTTTTTTTTCCTTTCCCAATTCTAGCTTCTTGTATTTCATCATTTTTGCTGACTTCATAATATTATATTGGGAAACTAATTGCACCAAGATATGAAATCCATCGTAACTCTAAATTATAAAATTGAAAGCAACTCACCTGATAATGAGCAAGAAGATCCAAATATCTACGGATAGGAGATGTAAATTGAACATAACCAGGAATTCCCAAAATCCCATGTCGTGCTGGCTTCCTGAAATCAATTTCGGCAGCACGCATTACTTTGACCAGGGCAAAGCTTCTGACAGGCCCTTCTGGAAGGTGAGCAAATTCAGAAATATTTATATCTGATTGGGGCTGTCCTCTGTAGGGTAAAGGAATTTCATTCTGAGATCCAAATGTGGCAATAGCTTCACCACAGAGTATCATCATCTCAGACACTAATCGCATTGCAGGGTCTGCTTGGTTTTCCACATAAAGTTTCATTGATGGCTCTGGATCATCGGGATTAGACACTTTAATGCGAGCTTCTATTGTTGCTGTCTCAACTGCACCCTGGGCAAAGGCAGAAAAAAGAGAACTTATGGTATTGGAGGCTAAATAATTCTGGACAGCTTTAATTAACTGAATAGTTAAGCACCATAACCACAAATTCTAGGAAAATCTATCCACTCAATTAAACCTATTATTCCACATATAACCCACCATAAATTCTGAGAATATTCTAGGTCAAGAAGAAACTAGGACCAACCTGTTGGCGGCGCCAATTTAACCGAAGATTTGCAGCCTCAGACAAAATTCTCAGTTCACTCTCTTCCTGAAGGTTCAAATGGAGCAGCTCAGATGCACTCTCGTATGTCAGCATGTATGTTGGTTTAATCACTGAGTTAACCACTGAACATTCTGCGATACTGTTGCACCAACATAGGACATCATTAAAAGGGGGTAAGTCACCATCCTATCTATTATTGTTAGATATAAAACCATGAGTATACTTCTAGAGTTTGATCATTGTTATTCTTGTTGGCGCATCCTTCTAAAACAAAATTGAATTTAAAAATAAAGTGGCACGACATAAACATTATCCACACTTCAAGTCCAAAAAAGACTCTTGCATAATGGAGCATATTATAGACGATTATCACCATAACTACTTTGGATGAAGGAAGAATCTGTCAAGATAAAGACTAGTGCAGGGCTTGAGTATAAGGAATTTTCCTATTACGATAAAGGGGGGGAAAAACAAAAGGATAGAAGAGATAACATAAGCCCAAACAATATATGTAGTACCTTCAACAAGTAAAAAATGGATCTCCCTTCCCAAATATTTAATAACTAAAAATAAATAAATTAAGTATTATAGTTATCTCTCTTGAATATTCAGCAGTATCAAATGCTCAAACACAATATAGGACATCAAATACATGAGAATGAGACAGAAATACTCCAAGTCCCACTTCAGGATGGGTCCTAAGTCCTAACTGATTTCTCACATACCAGATACTACAGTTTTAAGTTCTACTTGATCAGATAAACTTCTACCACACAATCTTCGAATTTATAATTACCTGCCATCATTATGCAGCAGAACTGATACAGTAACAGCATTACAAAGGTCTCCTTGTCTCAGGCTCATACCTTCCATGGCAAGTTTTTCTGGAAACATAGGATATGTGGCAGTGGGTAAGAAAACAGATGTTCCTCTTCTCATAGCCTCCCTGCATCCAGCAAAATATGTTATTTTGGAACTGCAACACAAAAAGATCACGAATATTTATTTTAATACCATTCAGATACCTGTCCACAATGCTTCCCGGTTGAACATATCTAGTTGCATCTGCAACATGTATCCAAACTTTAATCCGACCATCTGGCAACTTGGTTGCACTCAAAGCATCATCAAGCTGCATTTATTTGTTGGTCAATAAAATTCTAGGCACCCAAAACTGAAGCAATACTTGGCAGAATCTCAATAAAACCAACAAATAACATTGATTGAATACCTCATCAGCCTCATCAACATCAATGGCATACACTTTTAAATCAGTGAGATCCTTCCTAATATCCTGAACATAGCCAAAGCCAAATACAACATCAGCATCTAACATAAGAAATTAAAAGAGAACAAGAATTGTAGCAATTTAAGATTACTGCGAAGGCTGAATAGTCCATGTATTTAGTGAACGCACTAGGTTAATCCAACAAACAATGATAATTAAGGTACATAAACATCATAGGAGTATGACGCATGCTAATTACCTCAAATTATAAATTTTCATGTTTGTGAAGTTGTCATTCGGCTGGATTCAGAAATTTTAGATGTTCAACTTTTAAGTTCCAAAAATATCCTCTCCCAAATTAGCATATTTAACTAATAGATAAACTCTAACACACACACATAAAACCTAAACCTTAAACCCTAAACATATTTACATGGTTCTTTAAAATATATATTAGAAACATTTCAATAGTAACAAATTTGCTTCTTACTCTTTATCTTAGCACACATACAATCGTATGAACCAATCATGAAATCTCTAAACCAATTAGTATATATCAACTGTTCTTGAAGCAAGAGAATGTAACAGCATATGAATTATGTAAGAAGTTTGTGGTACATGTATCTTTATCATTCTAAAGAAATGGCCATGACAACATGTACTATATCGCACACTTGAGCTGTTAACACGCAAAGTACACTCACCTCATCTGGATCAGATGAGTCTGATAGAAGAGCTTGACCAACTGATATGATTTGTTCTGGATGATCAGTGGGAGTTCCAGACTTCAACAACTCAAGATTGACGTGCACAGGAAAATACCCAATATCTACCAAGAGATTCGCAGCAGAAGATGCTGTTTTAGCCAGACCCATTTCCTTAAGTATCTGATAGTAGTACGGAAGATGAACTTATTAGAACAAGGTCAACTCCTATGACTTAAATTGCAATGGACAGCCTAGAGATGCATAACTGTTCGAAGATTCTCCCATTGTGATAAAAATTTCTTTTTCTAGCCCCCCACCCCAAAATAAAAAAATAAAAAAAAAACAAACTATTCAAAGATCAAATGAACCAAAACAAGATAAGCCACCTTTCAAGGTTTTAGCTAGTGTCTTCAGTAAGCACTGAGTGTCATTGAGATGTACCATGATTTGAACTAGTTATACTATCCCTCTAATGCATAGAAGTATTATAACTATAACCAACTTGTGAATCATCTTCATCTTTTCAGAGTTCAGACTCTAATGCATAAACTTCTGTTAATTTTATCACTTGATATCCTTTACTACAAAATAAGAAAACAAATGCAACAATGCTAAATAAGAACAAACTAGGTTTGAGAGGAGAAGTTACCATCCCAGCTATTTTCCTTTGTTCATCACTTAGATATGAATCAAGAGCATATGCTTCAAGACATTCGATTCTACTCCAGGTTTTCTCCTCATCCATCCATGAAGATTTAGGAGGTTTATCTCGTGGAGCCATTTTTTTTGCTGAGGCCAGCAACTTTAAAAACTCCTGAAGTTCTTTCTCAGCAGCCTCCTTTGCAAGCTTGATACGGATAAGCTCCTCAACCTGCCTTTTCATAAAAGGATTTTTTAGAAATATTATAGCATGCAAGCATCTCGGAATAACTAATAAAGCAAACTAAAAGAATACACAACACCACCTCATATACTAGAAAGCACCATCTTCCTAATTTACAATTTAATCAGTACTTTAAATGATTAACAAATCACAAGGAAAGAAGACCACTTAGGCTGTATTTGGGAAAGAGACAGTGACTAGATGACAGAGACTGTAAAATAGAGACTGAATTAAGTCGGTAGAAAATGGACAAAGGCTAGTATTGGAATTTTAGGTTATTTAAGGGTATTTGAGGAAAAAAAAGTTTGTTGAGGAACTGGGACTGAGACTGGGTCAATATTATGTTTGTTGAGCATAGACTGGAACTAAAATTACAGTTTTAATTCCCAAAATTTCAGTATTTTGATTGGAAGAACCGGAGGACTAAACTTTAATAACAATTTTACCCAAAATATCCTTATTCAATTTTTCTAATACCAACTCTATCCCTCCTTCACTTTTGTTACTTTCACTGTTTCTTACCTCATCCTCACCCCTTCCTCAATCATATATCGACGCCGAAGATCTGGCATACAAAGTCTCACACTCTTCAAGATTTTTTTTGCTTTTTTCACATAAATCATTTTCAACCATCAAAAGCTTAGGAAACTCAATGTTATTATTTGCTTAAACCAAAGGTAGGAAAAAAGAAACGGATGAACACTATTCATTTCTTGCAATTTCTAAGCTGAAAGAAATTAGAGATATGGGCGGAGGCTAACATATATGTAATTTATGATTGATTTGAATTTTAGAGGGAGGAAATCAATGGCATCTCCGTGGAATCATATGGAGGATACTGCAAGTGTTGTAACACCCTACTAAATTCCTATTGAGTTCTATTGTTATTTAATATTTTCTCTTAAAAAATTGTATAAAAAGAGTACGCAATAATTAAAAGATAGTGAACTAAACTTAATTTAAAAATATATATATATAATAAATAAATAATTGTGTTCCAAATATTAAAGCAAAAGAGAAAAAGAAAATAAATAAAATAGGATCTTAATACTATGTTTATTATTGAATAATATCCTAAATTTAATTAAATATTAAAATACTCCTTCCTCCATAGTTTCTTTCATTGTATACTAGAACAAGGCACGTACTGAGTGATTATCTTCAGTCAATGTGCTCTACTCTTCTGGAGTTAGTATAAAAAAAGAAAACATGAGAATACAAATTCTTAGTAGACCTCCAACGCACTTTATGACATTTTTAAAAAAATAACAAAATAAATACATAATAAATAATAAATAAATAAAAGAATGCAACAGTCACATGTCTTATTTTACTTTTAACTTGACAGAATTGAGCTCAACCGTTTATTATATGGGAGTCCCCTTCCCTTCCCTTTCCTTAGGGAAGGTTTGTACCCAAGGGAGTCGCCTTCCCTTACCAAAGGTTCGTATCCCAATGGAAGTCTCTTCCTTTACCGAAGGTTATTATTCCAAGTTTTGGCCGATCACTTTCTCTTACCGAAAGTTTATCTCGATTATCTTGTCTTTGGAAGGTCACCTTCCCTTACCGAAGGATCATACCTTCAGTTCTCACACATGTAGAGTTACATGGCATGCATGCATAGAAAGAACATAAAAAAAATATGGAAAAGATTAAATTAAATGACATACATACATGAAAAGGAAGAACATAAAAAAATGATTTGAAAACATTTTAATCTACCTTTAGAAAGAACCCTAATTTTTTTTTATGAAAGAAAAAGAGAATTAAGAATCAGGGTTGAGAGTATGTGTTTTCCCTTCAGTAATCACTCCTATTTATAGACATAGATCTAGGTTTTTTTTTCTTAAGGACCAAGTTTCTTTTCGATTACGTTTTAAAATTTGAATTTGAAATTCATACTTCTTATTTTCTTTTTAAAGATTCCAACTAAATTTTTAATTATTTAAACTAAATTTAATATATAAAAATGTAGTGTGGCCAGTTGCCTGGGTGGATGGAGTGTGGTTAATTGTGATGATTGTGAGCACGACAAGGATGCATAAGAAGGACTGCAAGCAATTTGCACATAAAAGAGAAGTGGGATTGAGAGAGGGAAGGGGATGAACAAAAGTGAAAGGGAAATGAGATGAAGAGGGAGAAATTAGGATTTTATTTTGTTTTATTTTTTTAAATAGTAAGCGTATTTTAGTTATTTCATTATTTTAGTATCCACACATCTCAAATTTACACATTTTAAACCAAACATATACACAAATTCAATTTAGTCTTAGTCTCAGTCCTTCAGTCACAGTCTCTCAGTCTCAATCTCAGTCTCTCTTCCAAACGCTACCTTAGGTAGACTGAGACTTAGTATTGTGTTTGGTGGATAGGGACCGGAACTAAAATTTCAGTTTCAATCTCCGAAATTTCAGTATTTTCAGTACCTCCAGATAGTGGGGACTGGGACTGAAACTTTAATAATTTTTTTTTACTCAAATACCCTCACTCATCATTAAAGTTTCCAATGCTAACCTTTGTTTTTTTTCCATCAACTTAATTTAATCTCTATCTCTCAGTCTCTCTTCCAAAGGCAGCCTAAGTGACTGAAATTTGGGGGACAGAGATTGAAATTTAAGTGTCAGCCTCAGACCACCAAATAGGATACTGAGTCTGAGCCGGTTAGCCTCTCATTCTCAGTTCCAATCTCCTTAACCAAACGCTACCTTATAGAAGCACTACTTCTCATTGCATCTCCATAACTACACAAGGTGACTTTCACAACAAGAATGGAAGAAATTTTGTAGGACTAGTGATAGTCCTCAACCAAAAAGAGAAATACAGTTAGCAAAGAAACGACCAAAATGCCAAATCCCTCGACCTATCTATTAGAGAAACCTCCTTGAAAGGAGTGTATTGTACACATAGCAGAAAAGGAAACACCCTAAGAAACAAAATTCACATGGAAAAATGCAACAGTTACAATGACTGATATATTCACGAAACAAGAAAACATAGCATGTGTGGCCCCTTATGGCAAACTTCCACCGCTAAACAAAAAATTCACTAACTAGCCATTAGTATAGGCTTACACCACTAAGCCATGATCTCAATTTGTAACAAGCACATTGTAAGGTCCTTTCTGGAGCACATGCATAATTAGGAAATACTTTAATGAGGAGTTACATCACTAACATATATAATGAACGGAACTTCCCCTCTTAAAAGCTTATCTAAAAATGAAAGTAATACATCTACCTGCTCACTTGGGCGAGGTCCATATATTGAACGAGAACCTTTTGTCTCCAGCACAGTAAAGTATATTTCATCCCTTGACAGCAA